>OENT01000934.1:0-66709 GCA_900239685.1 Rotaria macrura
ACAAGACAAAAGACTAGAGAACTAATTTATTATCATGAAAACTATCATTTAAACAATACCATCATTATTAAGATATAACCGTATGCATCGACTTGATTGATTGAGCTTATTCAGTATAATAGCCTCAAAGATAACAAAAAATTCTTGCATTTGTTCTTCAAATTTTAGATAATTTTAATGAAATTTCATGGACTTTAATTTTCACATTTTTGACGTTAAGGAAAGCTAGTGACATTTTGGAGTGTTAATATTTTTTTCTTGCTTCTTTTCATTATTTTTATTAAATTAATCAAAACAATTCAAAGATTAATTGCCCCCTTCTTCAGCTAATTTCTATTTTAGATGAAAATCATATAGAATTGAGATATTTTACGCTAGCAAAACCACCTGCATATGTTGGTCTTTCTTTGTTTTAGATTGAGAAGGTTAATAACAACAAGCAAACATAGCGTGTAGTATTAACACGTGTCACCACGTTGCATTTACTAGAAGAAAGAAAAAACATGAATAGGCAATACGATCGGTACAAAAGATATAAATTTTACTTTATTTTCATCAAAAAGAATTAAGTGAAGAAAGAAACTGTAGATCTTCGAGTTATTTTTTAATAATTTAGTCAAATGAATTTAAAAAAAGACAGAAAACTTCTAACCTACTGTAATTAGAATGGAGTTTCTTAAAGTCAAAAATTACAAAATCCTCCATTAAGAGAGGAAAACATGGTGAGAGAAACGTATAAAAGAACCAAATAGAGACAAAGGGAAATAAAACACTATTTGATGTTCTCAAAATGTCTAAAGATCACAACCTAATGCGAAAACAAATTTTTATCAGACATGCATTATACAAACTATTGTAAGAATAACTTAGTCTTAGTAAAAACTATGATACAAATAAAAAAGTACAACATTGGATTGCAAAAATAAACCACTGTGATTACATAATAGCATAATAAATACTCAAAAAACTATTCTAAACACCAATATTTGGGATATTCAACCTAGTGAAAGTCAATAATTATATATCTGACGAATACACCAGTGGGAAATATCTAAGAAAAGCTTAGCACAAATACCACATGATAAGACAGCTAATAACTGAACTAATGACCAAAACAAACCACACTTATCAATGAAAAAAAACTTAAATAAGATTATTAATAAGAATAGAAATAAAAGAATGAAAGATTTTAATTTCATGAATATATTATCTATAAGTTTTAAGGAACATCAAAATAAAAGTACTTGAAAAAAGATCTAAAACTCATTTCGACACCGAAAATCTTGAATATTGTTAAATGCATAAACAATACCAAAAATTCAGTATTCGCAAAGCCCGTTCACACAAAAAGAGCAACCATAAGTAAAATAACTGCTGTAGCACAAGACAGTTTAGTCGGTCAGATCTTGTAAAACAAAGAGCAGCAAGTTTCATTATCTCAGTAGTTTCAATGGGAATTTCAGCAATCGAGGATGCAGGTAGAGGAGCTAAGACCTTTGTGGCAGCCGTTGGAGACGAAGAACTTGAACAACTTAGCACAAAACTAGTGGCAAGTGGAAATATAACAGGTCAAATCTTAGTTGAGACTGGAAACAAATTTGGAGCAAAATCTTTTAAAATTGCACTAACACAAGGCTTGGTTAAAGTAGCAGATAAAAGCTCCCATTTGGCACTGCAAAGATTGCAACCACGAATTTCCAACTCAATGGAAGACAAAGTACTAAATATTTCCTTGATCTCGGCGTACTGGTAATAATGCGTAAATTGTACACAGGCGACATAATAAATAAAAACCAAGAATAGAAGGGCAGAATTAATAAAATTTTAAAAGAGATAATTAATTTTGAGGATTGTTTCTGGCTCGAACAGTGGGATTCCATCGGTAAGTCCATTGCGCGATGGTACTTTATTAAGTTTGACTATCCAGGCAAACAAGGAAACGGCTGAAACGGCGTTTAATCACACCGATATGTAAATCGTTAAAAATGTTTGAGTAGTCGCCAAAAACGCGTTAATCATAGTTTACGAAAAATCTCATTTTAACGCTTTCCACGTATTTTAACGCGTTTTTGGCGACTAATCAAACATTTTTAACGATTTGAGTGCTTCTCACTAAAATTTCTATAAACGGTCGAAAAATGTTTCATAAACGATTATGTAACTAACTGTTTTATCGTCGATTGCAACAGCGGTGAAAAAAATGTAGACGCACACGAAAAAGAAATTTTGCTGAAATCTACGTTAGAACACGATGTTTATTTTCTTCACATATTTTTACTTGACTTGAAGCACTTTCTTTTCGATAGATATATGGGAAATGTATTTATGATAGTTTCGTGGAAAGCATTTCTATGCTTGAATATGATTTTAATTATTCTGCTGTAGATCGGATTCGAAATAGGAACTTTGGATTACACTCATCTGATATCATTGAGTCAAGTATACTGTTATCAATATACAAATCGAATGTCTATATATCTTGAATTTCGTATGCGCTTTTTAAACTAAGCAAATTAAAATCCCAAGAATTTACATTCAAAATAAATTTAAATATTTCTATGCTAAAACATTTAAAATAATAGTATACAAGATATTTTCAAGTCATATTTTTGGCGCTAATATTGTTTTAAGATATAAGCTGATCAATTCTAGTATTTTCACTATTTTAATTATGACTTTTTCAGTATATTTATGTGAATTGTAGTTTTCTCTGAGGGTGGGATACTGGCAATGTTTGGCAGAATCCTGGTTTTTTTGTATATAGAAGTATGAATAATCTAGAAGGCTACGTGACTTCTATTCGTGTACAAAAACATAAATAAATCGATAACATTTACTTTGACATAGATAATCTTGTGAATTCGAGAAACAGAATTGTTCACGAAGTACGTTGAATTTAAGAAATGAAGGTAAATACGTATGTATATACTTGAAAAAGTCTTTTTCGTCGTTCACATAGAACAACTTCACCGGAAATAAGAATAAAATATTCTTTTCGATAAAAACATTACATATTTTAGTTTATTTTTTAATTGTACTATAGACGCGTCCGCTTTTAGCCCTTCAAGGGATTCAACTATGTCAGAGTTAATTCGTCATGATTTCAATCAACCACTGGTTGAAAATTATCGTTTAAAGGAGATTTTAGTCTATCAGAGTGGGATTCAAGGTTAGTTTTCTAGTGTTTTTCACATATGAATCAGCACACTACATCATCATCTGTGTCTGACAAAAATGTGAGTGCAAAATATTGGAATTTCATCAGCAAAAATATTGGTAGTGTCCATCAACATCTTCATCAACAAGAACGTAGAAAGATTCTAAAACAAACTTTAAAGAGGAAGATGAAGGAAGTTTCAGTCATACCCGCTCACACACCATTTTATAAATGACTGTGCTTTTTTCATTATTTCGACATCGTCATTTATTGTCAAAGTCTTGAATTACAGAATTTTGTCTTTTATTTCTTCTTCTTGGTTTAAAAAATGAACGATCTGACTATAGATTGATATATATTAAAATGATATATCAATTGATACAACAATTTAATATTTTGACCGATAAAGTTAAAACAGAAAATTTGTCGTAAAAACGGTTTTATTGACCAAAAAACTGAAATTAGCCCGTTTTCAACCGTTTTTTCCGAACTACTTTATGTTAAACTGTAAAAACGATTTTAAAGTGTACATTCTAGTCACAAACACGTTTAAACGTGTTAAAACGGTTTTCTATCCATTAAATGTCTGCCTGGGTGAGCCCCCCTAGATGGAAATTTCCTGCGCCGCCTCTATTCAATTTCAATTCAACCTTGTGAAAAAAAGCTAACGAAAGGCTGCGTCCAAGTGGATGAATTCGATATTGGATCCGACCGGATCTTATCGAATCTGATCAACTGATGCAATCCGATCGGATTATGTAAAACGGAAAAACAGACGGATCTGAAATAAGAGACCTATACTATTAATTGAATACTAATTAGTACGTAGGGGCACTCCCAGAATTGGTTCAAAAGCCTAAGTCAGATTCCATCAAAATTCTACATTAGAGCCTACAGTATCCAGCAGCAAGGGTCCGAGGCTCATTCCATTTCCCCGGAATCGGATCCAATTGAGGCGGTTTGATAAAAATCTTATACAATCCTATCTGATCTGATTATTGGAATGAATCTCCTGGGTATGATACTATTGCCTACTATTTTTTACTCATTTTATGATGAAACTCATCGACTTCTAACATAAAAAGAAAAGAAGTGATTTTGTATTCTTTTCAACCAAAAAGAAAGTTACGAATGTAAGAGAGAGCAAAATATTCAAAAGAAAAGTGTTTGCGTTGCCACAATATTAGTAGCATCATTTCGGAACAATCCAGCAACTGTAAAAACTAATTTTTCATACAGAGAGACCTAACTGTTCTCTATAAATTACAATTTAAGTATTTTATTCACAATTCAAGTATTCGCAGAAAGTTCGCACGTTTTAACAACACCCACATCAAGGAGGGCCTTTTCAATGAGTGCGTTACTCGCATGTATTTTTAGTATGAAAATGAAACTACAAAGCCGATTAGCATGAAACTTATACATGTTAAAGTGTTTCATAACATAAATATTTCTTCCAATTTCCAATGCTCTAAGCTTTTTTGTTGCTAAAAAAATCGGATAAAAAAAATGAGAAACATGAGTGCATTACCTACAGACCAGAGACCGAAACGAATAGAAAATTTTCAATTCGATCCGATTCGATTCGACTCCATTCGACTCATACATAACAGAAGATTACATCATTGTTCATAGAGTGTGTGCGCAGCCATGATAAGCTAGCTTCATCTGTCTCGAGGGACCGTATTCTTTTCTTTTGCTTTTGATTGTGTTTCGCAAAGAATAATCATAATATAAAAACAGATTCCACAAGAAAAAGTAACTTCATATCAATGAAGGGATTGGGCCTGGGTGCATCTAAAGATTCTAATAAAGGGAAAGAACTATCTTGTCTATTTTCCAAACTGGACTTCTATTCCACTTGTACCTGCATTCCGTTCAATTTTCTGAGATCTTCTGCTTCTTGCAAAGGTTTTGGTGGCAATACCAGAGATTTTTATCTATGGGTTACTTTTTGAAATGATTTGAACTAGAACTGAGATCTTTTAGGCTTTTGCAGCTTGCTTTGAATTTTCGTGGGATCCCAATGATTTTCTCTAAAGTTTTCGAAAACTCTAGTCACTTTGGCAGCTGCTGTTTTGCATTTGGGTTCCAAAGAATTAGTCTGAACTATTTAGTATACATATGGCATTTCAAAAGCAATAAAATGTCAGCTTTCACCCATTGATTCTATCAGAAAGAAACTGCAAACGCACGTGTAGGCAGCTGAACAATATTAGGTCGATACAGAAAAAAATTGCGATGAAATAAAGACGAAATATAGTGGAAATACAAATATCAATCACAGTTACTTTCGAGTGAGCTAATGAAGAGATTTTTTTCACTATCGAGAGGTCAAAATTGGAACTTCTTTGCATGAAAATTTCTCTAGCAGCGATAAACTGCCACCCGATGGTAGTATTTCTGCAAGGTGTTGCAACAGCACGACACATAAGGCGAAAAATATTTGAAAATGACACTCAGTGCTGCGATTCGGAAGTGAAACCGAATAGGCACTTCGGATTCGATTCGACCTACTTTTTCAAAATCTCAATTCGATTCGATTCGCTTTCGGTCTATGCTACAGACAACCTGTAAAATCTTTTCTAATTCTAAATTATTATGATTACTTCACTGAGTGCGTTCTTTATAGTATAAAAACCGCATTTTTTAAAATGAATATCAGTCTTTGCATTTTCACCATTAGCATCCAAAGTAATAATGAGATTTTCTAGTGTGAGTGGCTTTAACCACAGATGACAAGATCATTGACCCTAACACTCATTTTATTCCAATGCCCAAGAGACCTGTGTCCATATTTCATACAACAGAGATTTAAGAATTCATTGACACGTACCTTGAAGAGCAGCTAAGTCTACAGTTGTCAACTATTTGAATAGTGAAACAGTACTTAACCTCAAGTAATAGTGAGCTCTATGGAAACTTTATGGTGCCAAGTAAGTTGCAGTCTGGAAGAGCTCTGAACTGGAATAAAATGCAAGAATATTTTAAAATGTCGAAAAAACAGCATGTATTCAGAAATTTTTTGTTTCTTTCTCGGAGAGCTGCGAACCCGACCGTTTAAAATTAGATCTCTGTACAGCTAAAGCAATTCTAAAAAATGACTCGAACTTAAGACCTACAGATGTACAGTTATGGCTATTTTAATCAGCATTATATATAGAATAGAGAACTATGGTGGACAACTGATGACAACAAGCGTCAATCTGAAACCTTACGTGCAATTAAAATAGGTTTTTGTACACGAAAGAGACTCAGAAAAAGACAGTTCTGAAAATTTCATGGATGAAAAAATGCTTTTATTGAGCCATCTGATTTACAAGTTCATTTGGTGATTGTTTACTTTCCGGCTTACATAGTTCTTGTCTTCAATCATCGATCATTTTGAGAGCGACACATTCATATGTATCGATATACTCGGAACCATAGTAACTACCTGTGAAGTACTATTGTCTCAGTTGGTCGTTTAAAGGCTGCCAGCAATATCTTCTATCAATACATACTTCATTAAAGTGAGCATTTCAAGATCCTAAATTGACATATGTACAAGCAGCTTCTTATCTTTCACAAACTAATTGCTATGCAAAATATTGAACTGATTTGGTTTTTACTGATTGATTATATCTTTCGTCTAACAAATACTTACTGAAAGTTATGAGAAAACTGTCCTAAATCTAATTTACTATTTGTCTTTAGAAAGCAGCCCGTCAGAGAATGTTAACAAGACTAGAAAAACGAATTCATAATCCATGCATTGGAAATGTCTAGAGTTGATTTATTATCATTTTATTGATTTTATGATCCATTTTTAAGTGTTCACTATATGATCAATTGGTGACATTTCTACCTGAAAGTCAAATTTTAACTAGTTTTCATGAATTTTCAAATATCTTAGTAGCATCAGTTCAAAAGAATATCTATTGATCCATTTGTTGAATTTCAAATAAATACTAGACTGTCAAACTTTTCATTAATGAGATCGAGTTGTCATGAAAAATTCATTAGCTGAACGTAATAACATGCTTGTAGTTATAGATGAAACATATACTGACCCCCCCCCCCCCTTCACACTGCTTCATTAAGTCAAGGTCGATAATTTAGTATCTTGGAGTATATCCAATGCATTTTATGAAAGACAATCGAAACGAAGTGTTAAACTATGAATATGAGAAAATGGTGAGACACATCAGAACAGACACTCTGAAACACTATCATAGATCATAATGAAAATAGTACTCTCTACTGATTTCAGCGACGAACTGCGACAGTTTATGCTGGTGCGTCATTAATGACTGTAAATCACTAACATCTGATTGGAATCTGGGAACTGATTCCTCTTTGCAGTTCTAAATAACTAATTAAACAATAGTGAAGTTATACGTTCCAGAAAAAACGCCAATTGAATACAACAATTCTCATGTGATTAGCAACAACGGCTGAAATGCGTTTTTACACTCTACTCCATCCAGTAAATATTACAGGAGCATTTTTTTCTAATATTATCATAATAATACTTTTAGATGATTGTATTTGTGTAATCATCTTGATTTTCATCTTCGGATCATATTTTCATGTCTACAGTAACATCCAAAAATCTATCAAAACTCTTGAAAGAACAAAACTATTCGCATTCGTAATAACTTCATTTTAGAAATTCTTTAGGCACGGGAAATGTTCGACAAAAAACTGTGTGAAAAGTAAATGGTTGTACTGTCATACAATGTACTTCTCGGTAAATCATCCTCCTATTCATAAGCCAAATAAGTATTCATAAGACATCTATATGTAAAATAAAAATAATGACAATGACTCTTGATAGGATTTCTGGCAAGCATCTTTCTAATAAACTTCTATCAATAGGCTTTAGTATTTTTTACTTTTATCCCTGAGCTTTATTTAATAAGAAGCTTGAATCTCATCTTACAGCAGTCATAGTAGAAACAAATTGAGAAATACTTCATGAGATCACAATGAGTAACTGGCATGCAGAAATTAAATTTTTCGTTCAACTCTTGCTTTAATGAAGCTTGCATAAACTCAGATTGGGATCATTAAAACAGTGGTAACACACACAGAAAATGTGTTTGAATATTGCTGCTGGTTTATTTTGAACGGATGTAGCATATTCGACCAATCATTGGAAAAGACTGAGAACTATTGACGGAAATGTGGAATAGAAACAGAAAAAAAATGGGAGAAGAATAGTTTTGAATTTTTTGTGGTCCTATTAGAAAACTGGAAATGGAGATTAGCATCTTAAAGTGATAGTCCGAATGGGTATTGTATTGTGGAAAGGATTTCATAATATGATGTTCGATTAAATTTATTAAAATGGATAAAAATCTCAGTGAAATGGTCATAAGTTCTATAGATATGATCGAGTGTCAACTATTTTCAATGCTAGCAAGAGGTATTGGTAGAATTAATCAGAGTTCAAACGATAGATGCTATTATTCGTTGTCTCTTTATTGGGCGTACGTAATACGTATGCTATTCTACATAACATTATTGTATTCGTTTGAATAACTATGATCATTAAAATAAAAACGATGATAAACAAAATATTCATTTGTTTGCTTTTTTAATTTCAAACAAGCACATCAATGTTGATGAAAGAACCAAAAGAGAAAGAGAGAGAGAGAAAGTACATTGATCAATAGGAACAGAAAAAAAGAGAACGCAAGAACGAAATAAAGGTTTCTTTTTCTTCCCAATAAAGTTTAGTACAAAAACGAAAAGAAGATAGAGAAGTAGAAAGAGAAACAGAGAGAGAAAAAGAGCGATGCTTATGTGTATGGGAAAAGTAAAAATTGGCGTATTGAAACATTTCTTAAACTCATTTCTTTTTATGTTATATGTATGAGTGTCGGGTTTACATATGTGAAATTAAACCACACAACGTCAGGTGCGTAGTGAAATACAAACGGTCATTAGAAAAATGAACGTTGTGGAAAAAGACAGAAGGATAAGATAATAGACTTTTGATAATGCTAATTTTTTATGCATAGTTCTGTTTTCGTTCATCATAAAAAATCCTAAGTTCGTTTTTAAGGTCAACGGAGAGAATGAAAAATAAAAAAATTGATAGAAAATAGAAAGTCATTCTTAAAGATCAGATTCTCCATAGAGTGCAGCTGAAAATGTTTTGTAATCGAATGCACCCAGTATACTATCAATACCAACATATGGTTTCATTCTTCTTATGCACCATTCAGCCTGTTCAACCGGTAATTCGTGTCTCAGTATGTCGGCCGTAATATAAGGCTAAAACAAAAGAAAATATAAAAGAAGATCATAAGATTAAAGTTCAGTTGTTGTTATTTTTTTTTGTTCTATGAATCTTTACTTTATCTCCGGCTAATGTTTTAAATGCAATTGTCAATTGATCAACATTATCTTCTTCCGAACATTCACGTGTCATAAAATCAAGAAATGACTCAAATGTAACAAAACCCGTTTGTGTTGGATCAACACTGGCCATGATACGTTGAAAATCGACATCACCTTGTCGATCTTCACGAATATTGTAACCACATGCTATTAAACATGAACGAAATTCCTTTGGATCAAGTCGTCCTGTAAGGAAAAAAGAACAGTGAATGCAAAATAATATGATTAGATAAATTTCAAAAAATGTTTGATTGATTCAATACGTACGACTACGACTCTTATCAAAGTGTGCAAAAGCAGATCGAAAATCATTTATTTGTTCTTCATTGATGCCTTTCTTTTCTAATGTATAAATTTGATTTTTGATCTCAGCTATCTGTCTAGTTAATTGAGTGTTTAACTGTTCCCATGCAACACGTATAACTTCCATTGTGTACGGTGTATGACGATTTTCAAAAATCATGCATTCTTGAATTTGTTGATTATATTTCTCAAGTTCATCGATATGAGGACGATATTGAAGAACAGTGTTTTCCATGGATTCGAGTTTCTTTTGATGTTGCTCTAGTGTACCCACCACTTGTATGGTCAATTGTTGAAGATTTTCATGTTGACGTTCAATCCATGGGCCAATAGTATTTGCTTTTTGTGCAAATTGAAGACGAATACGTTCATTTTGTTGTTGTCTTAAGTATTCTGTTTGTAGATCTTGATCGCGTTGAGGAACTAGAGCTTGAACATCATTCCATTTGGCTGAAATTTCCTTAAAGAAAAGAATTTAATACGATTTAACGAATGCAATACAATCGCATTCTTTGGAAAGGATTTTAAAAAATCAAGAGCAGGTCGTTTTGAAAACAAATATGTTCGATAATAGTTAATAGTATGAACTTCTCTAAAAAGGACTTTACTACGTAAACATTAGATCATTTTCTTGTCTTTTTCCTTCAAACAAACTTTAACCTTTCGTTGGTACGTATTTCTAAGACTAAGATTACACTTATGTGATTCAAACACGAAAATGAATTTAAAAATAAAAGAACCAAATATACCTATTCTTTCAACTCCAATTTCAATAGAAGTAATAATCTATTCTCGTATGTGAGACTTCCACATTTGACCAAATAGCTTATAGCCGACGATGCAAAAGTTTCCGTACAAATGTCAACGCCTATTGTGTTCGAACGGAAAGTACTAGTAGCCTAATTTCTTCCCTGATGGATGGACGACAGCTTGTGCTTTAAAATGTACATGAATATTATAATTGAAGATGTAGTTTACGATATCAAATCTTAAGTTTTTTTCAGACAATGAAATTGACTTGTTATCAAGATAAAATTTGGAATTCTTTCATATTTTGGTTACATATATTCGTTTGAATGCTTTGAAATGGGTTACATACTTTGAGCATTCATATAGCTTGGATTGAAAAAAGCTTTGACTCAAACGGATGTAATCCTTGTGAGTTATTCACAGGTTTCCAATTAGGTCGAGATTAGCGCCAAGTCCTATTTTCTTCTTATTTCATACTGTGCCATTCATTTACTCTATGCAGTAATTTTTTCTAATGTATTTTACATACTCTACATTTTACATAACTTTGAATGATTGTTATTCTTGCCACTCATTAGGACTGTCATCGAAATCGCAGAATCTAACGGCAGTGCTTTTGACACTATTTGCTTGGTATTCTAGGTACACAGAAAAACTGGTAACCAATTTTCAGAAAGCCTAGAGTCTGCATGCATGTCTCTTGCTAAGTTTGAACCCATAATCTTATACTTTAGTCGACATAATGCAAATTAAAAATAGAAAAATTATGAAATAATTTATCTTGGTAACAAGTCAATTTCAGTGTTTGAAAAAAACTGGAGATTTGATATCGTAAACTACATCTTCAAGTATAATGTTAATGTACATTTCAAAGCACAAGCTGTCCTCTATCAGTCAGTGAAGAAATTAGGATTCTAGTGCTTTCTGTTCGAAAACATTGGGCTTTGATAGTTGTACGGATACTTTTGCATCGTAGGAATACTCTAACTTTAGTACCAATTATGATCTGATCACGATAAGATCATCACGGTCGGTATCTGGAAATAGTGTTGAATACGCTAGTAACAGAAAACAAACGATTAATATAAGGTATCTTACATGTTTGCAAAAACTATCAGACAATCTGGTGAAAAAATAATTTCATTCAGATGAGAAGTAATATTCAAGTATGCATCAGAATAAATTTTAAGAAATCAAATCGATGTCCATTTCGGAAGAAAAATAAATGTCCAAGTACTAACACAAAAAACTGAATGCACACATCAAAATTAGAGATATGCATATCTAAAGTCGACTGGTTTCGCTTATAGTGGTCTCGCTAATTTGTTTTCTTGTTGTTCCATTTTATGGGTTTGACATATCCTCGACAGTTCTGACATAGAAATTATTCCTGACTTTATCTGTATGGCATTTCTAAATGTTATTCTATACTTGCTTTTTGTTATTTCGTTACTGACTTTATTTCTTTATTAACTAGCAGTTTTCTTTCGGGTCCGCATTCATCAATCAATTATATTCTAATTGTCATAATTTAAAAGGTAACGTCCTTGAAATCGTATGTTTAGCTCCAATCATTATTGTTACATAGATATACATTTTTCAACTGATTTCGACTCTTATTGCCATTAATCATCATACGTATTGCATTCTATGTTGCAATGTTTATACGCTTATCAATTGTAGAGTATGAATGATAATGACGTTAGAAGTGTGTATTATGAATTATCAAAATATAAATTCAATTGGTACGTAGATATGCATGAAAAAGTGACACTCTCGTATTTTGTTATTCTAGTACATGACATCAAATCAAAAGTCTAAAATTACTCTGTCACTTACGTCAGGATGGATATTCGTATATGGATTCGATGTTAATTCGAGGCCATGATCGAGACACATTTGTCTTACATCATGAACAAGACGTATTATGCTCTTATATTCTGTGCCAGCTTCCCCTAATGTTGCTTTGAATTGATTATGAGCTTCAATTAGTCCTAGAAAAAACAAATTCATGAATTCTTTCATATCATCAATAATCAATTATTTTCTCTCGTCTTTTACCATATATTTCATCGAGAGTATGTATAAAGAACATATCTACTAAATCTTCTCGTGCACCATCAAGCCAATTTAAATAAGGTGCAGCTTTCTTGGCATACTCCAAGAATAAATTGTCGATACGTTCAGCAATTTTTTCAGCTTCGTTCAATGCTGTACGTCGTTTATGTGTTAACTCTCCTAATTGATCCCATTCATTACATATAAATTGACAACGTTGATTGACAGCAACTATTTGATCATAACCAAGAACATTGAGTTCTTGTGCTATAGCAGCTATCTGTTCAACACGATCTTGATGTGCAGCTAAATCGCTTTCAAATGCTAAATGTTTACGTGATAATGCACGTAGATCATTTAATGAACATCGCTTGAAGTCAGTTGACTGTAACAATTCAATTTTTCCCTGCGACCATTCTTCATGTATGCTACATTTGTGTTGAAATTTTTTAGCCAAATGATCAAGACGTTCAAGTCTATAGAATTGAAAATCAAGACAAACATAAACATAAATTACAAATATCAAACTCTTACCGTCGTAGTTCACGCAATAGCCAATCTTCAAAGCCTTTTTCTGCTAATTCAAGGCCTTTCCACGCATCGACAATATTCTAAAGGCAACATATATGACTTCAGAAGTTATCAATGATTCTTTTTTGATGGAAAGAAAAATATATGCGACTATCGTGTGTGCCTAATGCTATTTCAAGATGTACGGTTCGTATCGATAGATGGCAATGTCTCTGTCAGAGCCGCAGCAGAACGTGGTTAAGGCTCTGATACCCTCACCAAAACCACAGGAATAGACGACGACGTTAGTGCCGCCTAGTGAGATAACAATGTTACCAAAATATACTAATTTTTGCATCAATCATATAAGAAAGAGAAAAACTTCGCCAAAACCGCACAGATCTATGCTCTGTTTTTAGTTGAAACTTTACGATTTCTTTTATAGGTTACATAGATATTTCACTTTTTATTGTTCTATCTTACAACAATCAATTTGCCTTCAGTTGGTGTAAATGCAGGTCGATTCGATAAACGAAGACGTGTTTGAAGTGTATTGAAGTCTATTTCAAGTTTATTTTTTTGTGATAATCTTGGTGGCTTTTGTGAACGACAATAATCACGAAATTCACCCAATTTAGCTTGTGTACCACTGATTGTATTATCAGTAGCACGATTTTCTAACCATGGGCGTTTTTTTCTAATCCATTCAAGAAGATCCGAAGCTAGTCGTTCATATTCAGCCATCATTTGTTCATTTTCTTGATTAATACTCAAAACTTTACATATTCGACTTGCTGCTTGTTCGGCCTGTTGACAAATAAAAGAAAGAAACGAAAAATCTTTTCAACTATTAAATAAAGTAAAACGAAACTATAATTCATGCATATTATAACCTTTTGCGTTGCAGAAAAAGCATGATAATAGGATGATACATATGTCATCACAACTTTTTCATCAGCCTTTATGCTATTATTGATTTCTACAAAATATAACATACATCAAATTCATGCGGGAAAATTTGTTGTTCTTTCGATTTTTGCTTTTTAAGGGAAAACTGATAATACAGACTGAATTCATGCTCACTTCAAATCAAATATGCTTTTAAAAACCTTATAAACGCCAGCAAATGCATGATAATAGGCGCTGACATAAGTCATAACAGACTTTTCATCTGGTCTGACAGTATTGACCATATCTATTTAATTATGGTTCATTTCTTGGCGTTCACATATTCTACATGTTGTATGACACTTACCTTCAGCATCAAGCATTTTTGGAATATCCAAATGTTTTTCAGCAATGTCGAATGCCAGATTGAGATTTGTCAAAGGATCATCCTAGATATTTACAAGTAAAAAAGAAATGTTCGAAAAAATTCTAGTCATTTATAAATGATGTTTTGTATTGAATGTGACGCCTACAGATCGACAGAGAAATACTTTGAATGTTGGTATCTATTCATTTTTCTTTCAAATGATTGTAGTAGTCCATTTCCAATTAAGTCAATGTAATTTAAAAGACATCAGGTCACTGATTTTCTTCATGATTTAACATTAGCATTTCTAGATTGTTTATATTTTTCTTTCTTCGAATTATTTAAAGGACAGAATGAGTTTGGCCTTGTAGGCAATAGAAGAACTAGTCGAGGTCTCTATATAAATCAAACAACATCTGGTATATGAATTACGATTCTTGTGCCTTCATAAAATCAATAGTGACGATCGATCGGCCACATCGACCATCCGTAACATTTACTTTTCAAGAGTATTACAACGCTTCATCAGCCCCCGACAAAATCGGTATGAATGTCAAAGTTACATTATGGAAACAAACAGCGGGTTTTATTCCTATACATCAACCAGTTTATTGTTGCCATGTTAATAGATGAGGCAAAGTTTGATGCATAAAAAATGTTTAAGTTTTCAAAAAAAAGTGACGTGTCACAGATGTAGTCTCATTCGTAAATAGTGTGCGTGCTAGTTCAAATTCAAACACTTAGCAATGAAAGAGTTTCAATTCATAAGGTACTATTATATCCACAGTAGAAATTAT
Source organism: Rotaria macrura (assembly GCA_900239685.1). Classification (NCBI taxonomy): domain Eukaryota; kingdom Metazoa; phylum Rotifera; class Eurotatoria; order Philodinida; family Philodinidae; genus Rotaria; species Rotaria macrura. Next base: position 15,221 of record OENT01000934.1, read on the forward strand.
TGCCGTTCTCGGATCAATCAAGTCATTTAAAATACTCAAGAAGAAAACAATTTGTTTCTTGTAAAAGCGATAGTCTTAGACTAATCGATCGACTAACATAATGCCATGAATACTGACATGGATTTCTCAACGTATTCAGCTGAAATTATGCAGATAATTAGAAATCTTTCTCTGACAATTTTCAGTCCGATGAGCTCGAGTCATTTCAAAAATGTATGAAATGTACTATTCATCAAATAAACAAATCTTGAAAGAACAAAACAAAGTATCCCATTACGTTGAAGCGGCTAGAGACTAACGATTAAAACTTTCTATGAGCAGTACGATAAAAGTGGTCGATTCAATCTGAAACGCCTGAACTAATCACAGCTTAAATCGAAGAATTTTCAACATGTCGAGTTTGACCGTGGAATTCGATACACTAGCTCTTTCAAATTTCGAATCACACTTAAAATAAACTTACTTTAGTCAGTTTGCTATAGTCGAGTAAATCAGGACGATGTCGATGAATAAGTGCACAAAAAGCAAGACCATCTTTAAAGCTAGTTTGAAAAGATAATTAATAGTATAAGAATAAGATCAATTTATTAAATTTTTCTTCGAAACCTCGTATGAAAATTTTGAACGTTGACATTCTTATATGGTGCTGTTTTACGTTGACACCATAGTAATAAACCTTCTTTGGCAGACATTTCTATATGAAATAAACATTATGAATTTTTCAATTGTTTAATCTTTATTTTACTTACCTTCAACAGAAATATCTTGAATGGCAAAACGTAAAATAATGGTCCAAATCATTCCCAAAGTCATTTTTAAATTGCCATCAACGATTTCTTAAAAGAAAGCTCAATGATATTATCTATTTAAATGTTTGACAGTTAGTATTCTTGCATACCTTCAGCACCAACCATCAATTTAACACCTTTACTCATTATAAAATCAAGAGCTTTGTTAACATTGGCAATTTTATGAAATCTAAAAATAAACTAATCAAGATAAATTTTCCGTTTTATTCTTTCGTACTAGACAAACCTCATTCGTCCACGATCAGGCTTCACAAGTTGTTCATTTGAAATAACTTCCAACAAAAGCATAAGCTTCAAACCATTTTGAAAATCTTCTTCAATGTTTTCGATTGAAGTACCAACTTTCCGTAAATGTGAATTACACCAGGCAGTAAACGTCTATAAAACAATAACATACATAAATTAAATGCACTAGTAAAAACATCGAATGCAATGACTTTTTTCTGTTGTCGTTCCCATGCCGGATCAAGTACGGCTTCTCGTTCCCATTCTTCTTCTGGAACCATATAATCATCAACGAAATTTTGTTGTGGATATCCTCCACCATATGGCTGTTGGTATGACATACCATTATGCCCATTTGTTTCCTGATAATAATATGCACTCATCGTTTTTTAATTTTTGATTAACTTTTAAAATATGTATATATATATATATATAGGTATGAGTGTGCGTATGTCTATAAAAATTATTTAAACGATGACACCAGTTAAAGAATACATCTACAAGTAAAATTTATAGTTCCTTATTAGATTCTCCCCAGTCATTTAATATACCGTCTCTATCTGATGTGCTTATTTAATGAAATAAAATAGCAGACATTGAAATCGACAATGGTTAACAGAACAAAAGAAAACAGAAAAAGAAATAGTGAACAGATGGGAAGTGGCTTGAAGGGCACATACATGCATATGATGTGCATGTATTATTTAGTAATTGAACATTGTGTTCCCATCTGTTAACTGTCTTGTTTATTCGAGCAAACGGACAAAATGATTGAGGCAAGTTTACATTCTTTTTGCTCTCGAAGAAACAAAAAAATAGAAATCTGTAAGCTCTTTCAAAATAACTGTACGGGGCTTACATTCACAATAATCAAATTAAACGGGTTAAGATACGAAACGAAACATACAAAGCTAATTTGATTGACCGGTAACAAACATCGCGCAGTTGGGCTTGTTGCTCTCCTTTTTTTTCTTTCTGTCCATCATCTTCTTCGATCAATGCCACGGATAATGCAACAATAAATGGCGATAAATAGTTACACTGATAAAGCGAACAACTTCACCGGTAATACTCTCATTTCGTATGGATTTTTCTGGATATAATTAATTGACAAACAAATGTACGAAGAAAAAAACGAAGTGATAAGCTTGAAGCGTGAGAAAACATAGAAATGAAGTACAATGACCAATCTTATTTTCTAATAATAAATGAGATAACAATAGTCAGAAGGTCCTATTTTCAGCTCTCGTTATATCGTATATTTGTTATTGACGAACAACTCTCGTTACGAATGGGATAGAGAAGAAACAAGAGAAAGAGTAACAAACCAATCGACAACACGTCTCTTCGTAGAAAAAAAAATGAGAACAGAGAGAGAGGAGTCTAAGATGATCTTTGGTACTGACAGATGTTCGATCTATATGTATACTTAGACTAGTAAGACGCGTCGTCGCAATACAAAGCCTCCCTGCTTTGGACGGCAACGATAAACTTGTATACCTATGTGTCTAGATGTCTGCTCATGTTATAATCTTTTCCTTCACTCGTCGCGTTGTTCTCTTTCTCTTCTTATTTTCCTACGAGGTTTCCTGTACTACATATATATGAATACACACAACATCATTAGGAGGCTAAGATCGATGTAAAAAGGAAGGGACACACAGAGAGAGAAAGCAAAAAATAACTTTGCATAAAATGCGCCACAATGATATATCGTCCATGTACACACAGAGAAGAGGTAAACGATCTCTATTTGAAGATTCTTTCTCTGTCGTATTCGTCCCTTTCTCTGTCTTTTGTTCGTTTGCAGCAATAAAATCTCTTATCATTAGCGTCTGTTTTTTTTCTCCCCTCCTTCCTTTTGTCATAAACAGGACAAGTGACGATACACAATAGATAATCAATGATAGATTTGTAAAATTCTTCAAGAGAAACAATGTAACTTAATACGAATCAATAAATCAAAAATAGATCAATCGATCAAATGTGAAAACGGGAAAAAGTATGAAATAAATGAAAAACTAATATAGGTCAATCCATAAACAACATGAAAAGAAAAGACAAAGGACATGATCTCTCTTTGTCTCTGTGCCATTCTCTCCATGTATGTATGTGTTTCTTCATTTCTATCACAACAGCCGACAAACAATAGCAGCAATAATCGTAGTATTAATAAGTAGGCCATTCTGTTAGCCATAATCAATCGAACGATCGATTGACTTGCATTAATCTTGCAACAGAGGTGGAGCCATTTTCTGATTGGTATTTTTACAAACCATTCCCATCGAAATAGAATTCTTGTCAGCCTGTCTGCTTGTCATTTCTTTGGAAAAACAATCAAGACGTAATGTTATATTTTTTTGTGTGAAACAGAATTCTTATTTAACGAAAAGGGAAATGACTATCAGTTACTGAAAAAAAAGCATGAGAGGAGCACATACATAGAAATGATGAGTTTTTGATCAACTTGACATTTTTCTTTTACCATTTCATCAACGTGTATTGTTCATTGTTTTGTTAATACAACAAACAAAAAGACAGAAAGTTGCACATTTTATTGTGTTGTAGTATAAGTCATATAATGCATTCTCGTGCTTATTTATTGATAAAACGTGATCTCTATTTGCTTGATAACAATCCTGTGGATGGCATCGATATCGAGCCTATTGTTGATGATAATGTTTTTGATGTAACATTATTTCTCCGTCCAGTCAAAAGTTCTATATGGTTCGGTTCGATGTTTCGAATATTTTGTTCATTTTATGATACATTTAATGTTCAACCACCGATACTTCAATTTGATCCACTACATATTCCTTATCATCCTAATGTTGATCCTATAACTGGTCGAGTTAGTTTATCAACTAACGAAAAGTGGAGTTCACGCTTCACACTAAGATCATTATTCGATGAATTAAGTAATGCTTTTGTTACCCCGAATGAAAAAACGTTGATAAATTCTGATGCAATGCGCATGCTTAAATATCGACCAACTGATTATCAAGCTATTGTTCATGATTCTATTGTAAAAAGTCAACAGCTAATGGATTTAATTAATGAAGAAAAAACAAAACATGATAATAATCCAGCACAAGCTATGCTGACCACAGGAAAAGAAGGTAATCGTAATCAAAGAAATAGATAGTTCTTTATTCGAAAATTCTATTTTATTCATTGACAGCTAATCGAACGCGTTTACGTACACCAGGAATCGGTACACGTCGACAACGTAATAATTTATCAATGAATCAACGAATTTCATTTGAAGATTATCTAAATACATGGAAAGGCATAGCAACATCGAAAGCGAATTCAACTGAAGAAAATCCTTTACTTAATTATCTAAGTTTACAACCAAAATTACAAGCTCAACATCTTGCTTTAAATCCGAACGAACTTGGTATGATTTACTATGAAATCGATAATAAACGAATTCTTTTTTTTTTTGCTTCTTCTTTAGCTCGACAACTTGATGATCGAGCACTTCAATTCGAAAGATTAAAATATGGTAAATTAGCAAGTGACGAAAATGAAAATAAACTTTCACAAATTTCACGAATGAGTTTAAATGAACAGAATCAACGACCACTGGTTGTAACAGAAGCTAATAGTCGTGTTGATCTAATGGCACAGTATGAAATTAATATGCGACAAAAAAAAGAAATTTTACAAATAAAAAATGATGAAGTTGATGAACTTATTGAATGGACACAATGTTTACCAGTTACAGATGAAACTGTTGAAGATAAATGATTATTTTTATATTGATTTTATGTCTACATTAAATCTCATTGATGAACTTTCTGCGTTTCTCTAATAATAAATACTAAATTTTTACTTTTTTTTTTATAAAATTTTTTTGTAGATATATTTTTGAAAGAAATTTATTAAAAATATGGCAACAAATGAGGTCTCAGAATTACAAATCGATGATAATCATAATTTATTAAATGATCAAAATCATGTAAGATAAATACGTTTGTTTAGTGTTCTATCAAGCAAATAGATGATCTGTTTGTTTACTACAATGATTATATTAATTAACTTACTGTTTTACAAAAGTTACTACTATAGATTATTGAATGAGAAATTGTAGAAAATAAGATTTCTGACTTGTTCGAAAACATATATCTATTATTCTTATTTTTCATAGACCTTCATGGTTGATGGATTCAGCATATATCTACAAGATACTGTTTACAAATTACTACAGTGTCACTAGCAGAGTTGTGAAGACTGCAATGCTTCTAGTTAGTAGAGAATTAAATCGATGTCCTCGAATATCTACTCGTTATGGAACAGTAGGAGTAAGCCCATTGCTTCTGATCATTGATTGAATAGCATGTTAAATCTGTGATGGTAAAAGCTTGCTCATATCGTTAATAAAAGTATTTCTAAAGAGTTGAATTCATCGTTTGACTTCTGTCAATACCAACAACCGTTGGTCCTAGCAGCATGCAGAATACTACTTGGATATTAAATTCGCTACTAGGTATCACACCATGTTTCAAGGTATCTCTAAGGCACAAGTATTCTATTATCTGTAACATCAAAATAACCAATTATCGACATTCTTTTCTTTTTTGCTAACATCTATATCGATGCAGACGAATTGTAAATGCCTGCTGTGTGATGAAGAGAACTAATTAAACAACGTTTGCATTCCGGCTTCAGACAGCGTAGAGTTCAAAACCAGTCAATACTATTTTACTAATCGTCATCTCTCGATCTTTAAATATTATAGACAAACACATTGTTAACATTTTGACTATGTGAAAGAACTATTTTTAATATTTGAACATAGAGCATGACTAATATTCTTTTATATGCCGAATCAAAAATGACACATCAACAAGCCATAGATGAACTAGGTAATCTTATTTTACGTGCTGATATGAAACCACAATTCGTTGAATGTATGTTAAAATTATTAAAAGAACTTTTACCCTCTGATAATACATTACCGACAACAATCGATGAGCTTTTTAACTCGATGATGTCATGTAAATATAAAATGACAAGGTTATAATATTTTAAAAAACTATCGTTCGTTATTAACAGTAGAAAATGACCCACGTGTTGCACAATACATCATAAGACATCGACAACATCCATACTTTTTATCAGCAACATCTGATACATATAATCAAATGTCAGATAGATCAATATATGTTGAAAGTTCATCTACAACACAACGTTCAGATGGATTGAATCTTTTAGCACAAACATCATATCTACTTTTACCCATGAATAATTTTGACTCATCATCAAATTCAGATGATGAAAATGACAGCGATAATATATTTACACATAATATCAGACTACGACAATATCGACGACCAGTTATAGAACTAGCAACAGGTAATATCAATATTCTTTATTGCAATCGATGGAACATTTCAATTTAGAATTTAATCATGACCATTCGATAGCATTACCTTTCAACATACATAATAATCACACTCTATTATTTGACCAAGGATCTCAATCATCATCTAGTCCAATAGATCCGTCGATCTTTTTTCGTAGATTTGAAGATGTAATAATTGAAATACCGACAAAAGAAAAGCAACAGCAAATACTTCATAGTTGTTTTTTTAATGATCTATTTTCTTTTATAGTCTACATCGATAACATCGACTGACGATCAAGATACCACATCCTGTTATTCAACAACAAATGATACGAAACTGCCATGTTGTTTTGTAAATAAATTTATGTACAAAGAAAAATGATTTCTTGATTTGTTTTTTTTTTCGTTTCGTTTCGTTTATAATAGGAAATCAATGGATATGATCTACTTAACGATCATGAGCGACGTCAATACAATGATAAGTGGCATTAGTAGCCATGTTTGATTTGATATGAAACTTAATAGTTTTGTTCTCTTGTGTTTTTCTTTCCTTACTTTTTCAAGTATGTAACTATGGTTTTTGATAGATTGAATTTATATTGAATAAAGAACGTATGTAAATAAATAGAAAATGGAGGCTGTTACTGAAACAACAATGAATATCCATAGTAACAAAAAAAAACACAATAAAAAATGCTGAAAAAACTGTGTTTCATGAAAGCATCATAACAGAGCATAATCTCATCACATAAACATTCGGCGATTCTTCTACAAATCGACAACACCCTATATACTAATTGATCTAATTGACAGGAGACATCAAAGAGAGTGGGTGTTACTGATCTAGAGAAGTACCAAATGTTATCTTAAGTGATTTGACAAATGTCACATGCATTCATTTTAATTTTTTCATGTCATTATCTATTCTTTCTGTTAGCTGGATATCTCCCACGTGCACACTAGAGTAAGAAAATATTAGAGATTTCGCATACGAGCTTAGTTTTTAATTATATTTCATGATCACTAGAGAGCGAACAATCATTGAAATACGATTCAAAATGATGGATCGTAGTTATTTCCTTGTTTGTATCCTATTTGCAAATTACACATACATATGCGATACTTGATAAAAAAAATTATTGTTTCTGAACTATCATAATTTTAAAGTTCATATCGTATCTGAGCTAGCTTATTGCGTAAAGATCAAGAGAATAATAGAAATATGGTTCTTTCTTTAGTGTTTATATAAGACTGTAATGATATTTTCAGTCAAGTATAATTACTGATATCTATAAAAACAATTGAATTATTAACTGATAGTGAATACTCTACTTCAGTCAAACATATTTACTTATATAATGTATTGCTTGAAAGATTTATGAGTATCACTGAAACCATCGTACAGCAGTGGGGCGCCACCTATGGATTCTTTATTTATGGACTAAGATCAATCAACTAATGGTTGACTTTCTTCTTTTCTGATCTGTCTCAATAGTAAAACAATTTTGAGGTTTTGAACTTAGTATTGTAGCTAGGAAATACTGTATGATATTCTTTTCCAAAAAAATTCATCTACAATTGAGAATGTTATTGTTAAACAGGTTTGTGAGAGTACATCAGATGATACACATTTCTATTGATGTTATTCTTGTGAATTATTAGAAATTCATCAAATTTATTTCATCAATTTTCCTACTGGGTAAAATGAGTTCCTGCAGAAAGTAAAAACTTCTACATCTAAAGGTAATTGTATTAATCTTCAAAAAATTAATAAACATCTTTGTAAATCTGTCTTCTAACCATAGGCTTTATGGTGAGTTAGTAGTCAAGAAATGAAAAGTTCCATCTTCTGAGAAAACATATTGATATTTAATTTTTTCGACTTCAAATATTTTTACTGTCAAGACTGTCTCTATTCAATATTGTGTACGTTCTTGGCTATTTCAGTTTCAGAAAAGCATTCTACTTCAAAAAGAATGGATACAATTAGATCTGTCTTGACAGCCATCACAGGTAGTGAGCTAGATAGTGTTGCACCTGCACCAGCCAATGAATTGATTCGTCAACCATTGTGTAAAGTGGATGAATTAAAAAATGGACAAATGAAAGAATTTGATGTTAGAACATCAACTTATAATACAAGTATTTTACTTATCAAACAAGACAACCAATTCCATGCTTACTCAAGTAAATGTTGTCATTATAAGTTACCATTAGCAAAAGGTTTGATAAGCATTTCTTCTTGTTTTGCATATATATAACATGCTTAGTCGACACAAATTACAATTAGGTGTCTTAATTAATAATCGTCTTCGTTGTTTTGCACATGGTGCATGTTTCCGTGTGGACACTGGTGATATTGAAGATCATCCGGGCCATGGTAATCTACCAAGTATGTTTATATCGTTTGATTAAGTTTTGTGTCGGAAATCTCATGAATGTCTTCTGTTCTTCTCTTCTTGTTCACTAGAATATAATGTTGAAACTGTCGATGATCAAGTTGTATTAGTAGCATGGAAACACGATCTGGAAAAAATGGAACGTTCAAAAATACCTGAAGAATTGGAGATAGAATCGAAACCAGTTGTCGCTATTATTGGAGCTGGAGCTGGTAAATATTCTAGAAGAATATCGCCACTAAATAAACATCTGTGAGGAGTAGAACAAAGAATCATAAAGTTGTCTCTAAGGTAGTCATGCACATATAAGCTAGACGGATTTGTATTTGTCTTCATGAAAATCATGTAAGTCTTCTCAATTAACATTAAACTATAAGAATATATTTAAATGAGAAATAAGTCGTTTCACTGATCATCTATTTTAATTCGACAACATCGAGACTATTCATCGTAGTCTTGATAGTACTTTGAAAACGTTCACAATTACTTTTTGAACTCTATAAGATACTTTAATATGTTAAAAATCAATATGAAATAGTAAGTCTTTTTTTTAGATATTATTAGAATAGATAAATACTTAGCATGGAAACTGAAACAAATCGAAAGAAACAGTAGTTTATTTAAGAACAATTGCGATATTCATGACAGTCAATAGTTACTTTTCTTTTATATAAGTACTGTTCAACAAGAAAACATGCTTGCGTCTCACTTTATCATTGAACTGATATTTTATTTTTCAATAGAATTCGATGTGATCAATACAAAAAAAAGATCTTAAGATTTGTCAGTGTTCATTGTCCTTCGTAGACTATAGGAATTGAACTCAATAGTTTATCAGTGATAAAACATTGATGAGCATGTGAATTTTACAAGATTCATAAGTGAACTTTGATCTACAATTAGACTTCAGGGATATTAGATTGCTATTTTTATCTCCAGTCAAATGCAAATTTTATCTTTGAAATATTCAATACCTAAAGATAATCATTTGTCATCAGGAAATATAAGAACCTAGTATACTTTGATAGAAGTATATCTTTCTAAAACTTGAAATGTCATAGTATTTGATAGTATACGAGATCTATCGATGTGTGTAATACAAGATACAATTGTTGACGTTGAATATTTTTGATTTTTGTATATAATCTAAGTGAGATGAAAAATTGAACAGATTTTTGAGAACTCGAGCAAGATAAGTCTTGTGAATAAATCATTACATTCTTTTACTACTCTTGTCAGAAACTATATTGATGAGTAAAACATTCGTTCGGTTGTGGAAACATATTTATGTATCAGTTATAAATCAACAGAAAAATTTCAATGTTTCATATTTATGTTACTTCTTATGAACTTTTGCAGAGACTGAATAGAATGACGTTCAGTTTTGAAAGTCAAACGAAGAAATGATTCCATAATCTATTTTTATTGAATCAGAGATTTAAATAAAACTTATAGATTACTTAAACTGATTAGATAGAATATGTTTTCGATTGACAGTCAGAACATTGCCAAAATTTCTGTTGTCATTTTCTAGAATCGTAACCTACTTCACTTTTTGCATCACTGGAAAACAAGCATTGCGTTACATACTCACTGCTTCATGATTCACTCTAGTAAAGAAAAAGACTGCGAACATATATCATCAGATTGGATAGTTTCTTTCACCATGCTTGCATTCTACAGATCAGGAAAAACAAGGAAGCTATAAATTTTAGACTATAAAAACGTTTTGATAATTGACTCTAAGATGATGATTAACCAATATTTTACCTCATGTGCATTTACTAACAATACTTTTGTTTCCCTACTTTATCAGGTGGTTTTACATGTGCTGATATGCTTCGACAAAATGGTTTTCGTGGTCGTATTATTTTATTCTCACGTGAAGGAACATTGCCTTACGATCGTGTATGATATTGAATTTCTAAAAAAAGAACCAAACATATTAAAATCAATTGAATCTATCTATCTATCTATATATATGTATGTATCTATAGGTTCAATTATCGAAACAACCATTAAAAAACCCTCAAGATTTACTTCTTCGTGATCATCTTTACTTTAAAAAAGCTAAAATTGATTTAATGCTTGACACTAATGTTACACATATTAATTGGATTTCAAAAAATTTAACATATCAAACATTAGGTAGACAAATGAAATCCGATCAATACGATTATCTAGTATTGGCAACTGGTCTACGATCACGACGATTACCATCAACCATGCCTGGTGTTAATCTGCGAAATGTTTTTTACTTACGATCTATGGAAGATGCCAATAATATTGTTAGTAAGTATTTGGAAGAAACATGAAAACAAAGTAAAACTGAGATTTTCTTTTCATGTTCAACTAGATAAAGTTAAATCAGCAGAATCAAAAAATATTGTTATAATTGGAGATTCATTTATTGCATTGGAAATATGTGGATGGTTAACAACAGGTTTAGGTTGGCCAACTGGAAAACAAGATGATGATGAAAAGAAAAATGTATCAGTTGTTATGCTTTTAAAAGCTCCAATGATTCGTATGTAAACGATAATTGACTAGTTTCAATCAAGGTAATTGATACTCGAATATTTTAAGGTATCTTTGGTGAGAAAGTTGCCTGTGCTTTACAGAAAGTTCACGAAAAAAATGGAGCCAAATTCTATCCTGAATCGACTGTTACAGAATTGACAGTACGTTGTTTGTTTAAATGTTGTTCTGTGTCTTTTCTATTTGATTCGATTTGAAATTTGTTAGGGTGAAAATCATATTGTCAAATTTGTACAGTTGGCAACAGGCGAATCGATTCCATGTGATTTGGCGATCGTTGCTATTGGTAGCGAATCGTGTGCTGAATTACTCAAAGATTCACCCATCGAAATGACAGAAGATCAATTTATTCGAGTTAATGATCGTCTTGAAACATCTGTTGACCATGTTTTAGCTGTCGGCGATATTACTAAGTATCCATTAAGAATATTCAATTTAGATGAAGTTAATTGTCAACATTGGCAAATGGCTTGTTCGAGTGGTCATCAAGCTGGTAAGAATGGATTTCATCTATGAAACGAAATTAACTGTTAATATCCCTGGAACTAATTCAATAGAGTTGATGTTGAGTTAAAGATGGGATTCATTTGTGAATTCTGATTATCACATTGATAGTATGGTTGAATTTTGGTAATATTATTGCATTGTGGAGGTCTACAGATTAGGTCAAACTTGGTCAGTTTGTCTTGTGTGGAATAAAAAGTGAATTTCTTGTTGTTTAATTTATTTTTCGCTTCTATGTTGTTATTTAATTTGTATAAATCGGGAAATCTACTTATTATGAATGCGTTTTGAAAAGTGAGTCAATACGAACGATGTTATTCAACTAGATGTTTGTTAAAAATGAATATTCTCTTATTGAAATCAGATCTTTTGTTTTTATAGAATCGTGTGATTACAATTCGCATTGATTTTATTCATCTAATTGAGAATGTTTGAATCTGATTGTAGATTCAAAATGATTGATTTTTAGATTGTAGAATATCGTCTAAAAGAAAATCCATTGTAGAAGTTACAAGTCTCTAGTTTTTTATCGATACGAAAATTCAATGAGAAAGGATTAGGAAGTTTTTCTTTTGACTTTTTTATAATTTCTTATCCAATGTTTAGTCTTAGAATTGTAATACTTACTTATGGGTTTGAATCAGAGATGGGATCGGTTAACATTTTTGTCCAACCGAACTAACTGTAATCGAAAAAATCTTTAACTGATCGAATTTCAAAAATTTCATAATTGAATAAAGATTGGTGAAAGCGAAGCTTATCTTTGGTTAATTAGAATGTTGCTGTTTCATAAATTAGCAACAAAAAATCGACTAATAGCAACTGTCAACAATGTACATTCATTTAGTACTATCAAAGAATAAAGATTATTTATTGATTCCCTTTACTGTATCCTAAATTTCTTACCTCTCACCGCAAATTTTAAAAATATGTATGAGATAATACGAGAAACGAGCAACGACTAATTGTTCTACTAGTACACTCTTGTTTTCTTGTTGTGTCTCACTGAAAAAATCCATCGAACTCTAGTCAAAAGATTATGTTGATTATTTCTAATCGAGTCGAATGTAACCGACTGAACATTATTAAAAATCTCCAACCGAATGTCGATTGGTTCGGTTTGATTAAAAATAGAACTGATCCTAGTTCTGGTTTGAATGTGAACAATAACTCTACTGCTACTTAGCGATGAACCAGATACAAATTAACAGTAGTAAAGCGTTAAATATAAAGGTGATTGGAACTGAAATGACATTCGTCTGGTTTCATTTTAGTCCATAGAATTTTCAAGTTGTCAATAGAATCGAGTACTATCGATTTTGATTCATTTATGTTAGTCAATGAGCTAACAATTGATAGGTTATGTCATTGAATGCTATTGAAATATTTTATCATTTGTACGTAGTTTACTATCATCCATGATCGATTTAGTTCCTTACAATCTATATTTTATAGTTGAAACGATAACAGTATAGAGGAGGTCAAAAAACATCATTGTTAGTGATGGTCTCTGTCTATACCGAAATAATTATCTGTAGCCTTCGTTTCTCTTCATACCATTTTAAAAATAAATCTCGACAATTGATCTATGATCATGATACTACTGTAGACTAATGAACTGTCATTGTTGTATCACTAATTAAAATGCGTGATCAAGTAAAGGATCTTATTAACGATGAAATCTTCGTTTAATAATATTGTTAGTTCAATGAATAGGTTTCCAAGGAAAAAGAAAAATAACGAAACTCCAAAACATGTATGCTGTATTTCATTTACATCTGATCTATTTTCTCCAGTCTAATAGTATTGATATTGATGCCGAAATCGAAAGAATTATAATCGTGTTTTGAATGTACAACATCATTGAAAATTTTGTCTCCTAAAAATCGATTCGTATGAGCTAAGCTATCCAACATTATCAAATCTATATCTTGTGTTTTTTTCCAATATTATCATTACATGCATGTGAGTCATTAATGTTTCTCTCGGTCTATTTAGCTGATACAATTTTGCATCACTACCTTGGTCAAACAAAAGGTGGTTCACGTCCATTGAAAACAGATTTCTATACTACACCATTCTACTGGACAACACAAAATAGTACAACAACAATTCGCTATACGGGCTATACTCGTGATCCAGATAATGTCGTTATTCATGGTGATCTTGATGATGAATTTAAATTTGTTGCCTTTTATATTGTTGACGGCTATGTTCGAGCTGTAGCTCAATCAAAATATGATCCATTGACGTGTGAAGTTGCCGAAGTGTTTCATCATAAGAGAAATATTCGTAAAGAAGATATTGAAAACGATATCTATGGTTATCGAAAATATCTTGACTTTAAAACAAAAAAAAATGAATAAAGCATTTCCATTCTTTCTATTTCTTTCATTTATGTTGAAAATTTCAACTTTTCCGCTTTGTTTAGATCACTTTTCTAATAAAAATAAATCATTTATTTGACAAAACGCTCTTTTTATCTATAGATGAACAATGTCAAAGAAATATATCAAAATTTCCGTTGTGAAAAGTGTAAACGACGTTTAGATAAGCCTCTTGAATTAAAATGCAGGCATGCTATTTGTCGCAATTGTCTTGAAAGTAAATTGATGTACTTGTTTGATGTTTGTTTTTCAAAGTAAGAATTTCCTATTAAGCTATTCTTCGAAATCATCCTACAGATGCTTGCTGTCCAACGTGTCGTCAATCTCTTGGTGATTATCAAATCGAAAATTATACATATTTAAATCCAAATCATTATATATCTCGTCTTTTATCGACATTTACTGATGTTAATCAATGTGCAACATGTAACGAATTTACAACAGTTAAGGCATGTTCAAAATGTTCACAAGATCAGTGTGATTCATGTCAAGATAGACATATGGAATCCCATTTAGTAGTTAAAAAACAATTGATTAAAGATTCGGATTTATCAAACGAAGAAATGAATATTCTTGAATCAATTCGAACTTATTTAAACAAAACCGAATTCGAAGATTTGATTCAAATAGCAAGGCAATATCTTAATAGTGCAATATTGAAAGAAACTTCTACGATTGCATCCACTAATGTTGATGAATTAACAGCTAGTTTTGAAAAGACATCCATTGTTTCAGAGTTAGAAAATTATGATTGGTCGAAACACGAACAATTCACTGAAAATGATATCATTAATGGTACACCAGAGCGTGTGCAACGTTTACTTCGGCTCGGCTTCACTCCTCGGTCTTATCAAATACGAATGGCACGAGCCGGGTT
Source organism: Rotaria macrura (assembly GCA_900239685.1). NCBI lineage: Eukaryota > Metazoa > Rotifera > Eurotatoria > Philodinida > Philodinidae > Rotaria > Rotaria macrura. The sequence goes on from OENT01000934.1 coordinate 30,313, forward strand.
ACAAGGAACTAATTCCCTTATCTGTCTTCAAACTGGTGCTGGGAAAACATTTGTAAGAGCACCGTTATTCTTCTTATTTAAAATCATAATGATGAAGAGAAAGTCTTCATGCTTAAAATTGAGTGAAATGATCCGTAGTTGTCTTAGAAATTTTTGTACACGTACAATTATATCATCAAACTTATCTCAGATTTACGATTTCAGTTGAAAAGCAAAACACTTCATGAAGACTATGCGTTTCTTGACATTTTCAAATGAATCTGAAGAGATGACCATTCATTGAATATGTATGCCGAAGGATTTCATTATTTGAATCTTTGTAAAGAAAAATGTTTGAGTTAAGATAGAAATCTTGGTCATCGATATGGCCACAAAATTTAGATACCACGCACTTGTCTAGGATAATCAGTTAAAGTATCGTAAAAATATTTTGGTTATGTATCCAAATTTTGAATGGAACTGCACAAAAATGTTTCTTATTTCTCCATAATATTGTCGTGTCGTATAGACGGAATCTACAGACGAAATAAGAGCTTCGGTGAACCTTTTTATGAAATTGGACTGGAAAACTCAATCATGGATGAAATTTTTGTTTTTAAGTGTACATGTGACAGAAACCAATTCTTCTTTTCACTTGTTGAATTACTAGTAACGAATCCACAACTTTTTTATGCGACTGACATTTGATATTCCAACCGACTAACAGTATGTTCAATCATCAACTAATGCACCCTGACAGTATACGAGTAAAATTCAAGGATACTTTTCTTTTTAAATTAATAGAAACAATAAAAAATTTCATACGTGCATAGTAGGAACTCAACGATAATGATACCGCCGACCATGCGTATAACATTTGTTGATCAGTTTCAAAATATTCGTATGACGAACGACGATCACAAGAGATAGGCTATTGGATTGTTCTTGGTACTTTTCATTAGAGACATCATTTTTTTTTAAATCCATAAAATGTTTCGTAAAAATAGATTTGATCCGTCTTTGATGCCCAAGAATCACAATCCATAGATGGTTTGTCGTAAAGTTCGATTTCGTTTTTTTCTTCTTTGAAAAATGTTTATTTATCGATCTTAAAATTCAGCAATATCTTAGAATACTCAATTGTCACAATGATAGAAAGAGTAATTAATCAACGAACTCTATGATTCTATATCGCAATGACAGAACACGTACTTTAATCTATCTAGGATCGGTTTCTGTAATTCAATTTCTCATAATAGAATAAAAGTGAAACTATTGTATTCAATCGTAATCTACATGGTACTTGAAAACTAAATCAAAACTATACCTTCTAGAAATCGCATAGATATTTCGACAAAACTACCTACCTGTATCACAATGCACTACTTTAAAGCTTAGATTATCCGAACCTGTTGTACAGTTAAGTCTCTACAAGTTTATTGTACTACAAAATTTGACTACAGTTAGAGTATGACGAAGTTTTTTAATTAGCTTTAATTCTTTCTAGCACTATGTCATCTAAATTTCTGCTGACATGCCAATACATAGATCGATAGTAGATTTTTAGTAACTGAAAGATTTTCAAAAATAAGTGAGGCATAGTCTTAGAGTATCCAACAGTCAGCATGCTTCTTGTTTATTCTACTTCTGATTATTAGTCGACACAAATCAAAAATACACAGATGGCCATATTCTCACGTTCAAAGTTCACAAATAACTACGAATAAACATGCAAGACTTTCTGTTATTGTTTAGATAGCTGGAATCGTTGCTAAATATTTTCATATTCGTTCACTTCAAAAACTCATTGGTTTATCTCGATTTCCAACTACATCGAGTGTAGCAACAAGAAGGTTTAAAGCAGTGTTTCTTGTCCCAATTAAAGCATTAATTGCTCAACAATGTATAGCATTCCAAAAAGTTTTTATCGATCAACCTGATTCTATACTTAAACAAATTGATAATCAAGCATCAGAACGGTAAATGACCGATTATTTTTATCCATCAACGTATTCGTACTTATATAAAACAAAATCTTTGTGTCATTCTTTAGATTTAAAGATCTTTACAATCAATATGATATATTCTTTTTCACAGTGCAAAAATTTGCTAATTTTCTTGAAGCAAAACATGCTGATTTGACCAAGTTTGATTTAGTTATCATTGATGGTAAGAAAAAAGCTAACATAATGAATTCATGAAAACAAAACGAATGTCATTACATTTCAAGAATGTCACCATTGTTATGATAATCATCCGATCAATTCTATGATGCGTCACTATCATCGTTTGAAACTAACCTGTGCTAATATTCCACAAATAATTGCTTTGTACGAAAATAAAAACATTGCTTTTCGTTGATGTAATTGTTAAATTTGACTTTCGATGTTCTAGAACAGCAAGTGTTGGAACGAGAAAAGGAAATGCTTTCAATCATCTCATTCATTTATGCGCTAATCTTGATTGTTTTGAGGTGTCTGCCGTTGAACAAGGTGCTGAAGATAATGAAGTTCGTATTTCAACAAACACCCCATTGAGTGATACTATATTGAATGTATCGAAAGATGAATACAATCCCGTGACATTGAAACTAAAAGATGATGTTATGAGACCAATAGCTAGTCAGCTTGCCTATGATTTAACTACGATGGATAGTCAAAGCCGAGAAAATTTTCTCGTATTGGAACATCAAGCTGCATGTAAAAAGAATGATCGTGATGCTATCATTGGTACTGATTATCTACTAAAATTTCATGTAGGAAAGAATGATTTATTGTTTTTTTTTCTTCTGATTTTTTCTACTGATTGATGTTTGCTAATTTTAGCGTTTTCTTATGTTTTATGAAGATTTGCCACTTGATCAATGCATGAAATGGCTTATAGAAACTTTACAAGGATCTACGGCTAGTGCACCAACACAATTCGATAAATTTTGTCGAAAAAAATTGAACGAATTCCAGGAATATGTTGCAATTCATCTATCGCAGTCAGCTCGTGTCCAAGCTAAATTGCAGAAACTTATTTCAATGATTCTAACTTTGCATACGCCAAATTGTCGAGGTAATACGATCTAGCATAATTTCCAAATTCACCATCTTCTATATTTTAATTTAATGAAACGTTTGAAACAATTTTTTACATGTATATATATAGTTCAGAATATCGAACAGAAACAGTAGCTCATTCAGTTATACACATTGTCTCCTGGCATAAAGATAAAACTTCTTTAAGAATAATGTCGACACTCCTTAGTAGTTTAAATTTTAGCCAAGCTATGTCTTATAAATGTTGATGAATTCTAAGAAATTCAATCTATGTATTGAGTACGACAGAAATCATAGAATTAAACAGATAGTGTCGACATCGAGCAAAATGACAACAATAAATTTCGACTATGCATCGTGATAACATCTGTACTATGAGAAAATTTCTAATACGATACGTATTGCCGTGAAGGACATTAAGTAAATAATAGTGACAAATGACTTTATAATCTAACGGAATATATATATATATAACATAGATGTTGATTGATGTCATTATTCTATTGTTGCCAAAATACGGTGATTTTAGTTTGTCTTTAAAAGTACAAATTTTGGAGTCTCTCAAAAGCACAAGAAAAGTGATTGAGTTTTTAAATGTAAGTGGAAATTTAAGATAAAAGCAAGCTTTGATGAATATATCTTGTACGGAATCCAAAGAATCTTTCAATTGACTTTTGTGCTGATATGTGTTCATGAAATCTCGACTAATTTGGTGTACATAAACCAGCATGTAGTAATTAGAATATGATCATATTCATAGTTGAGACAAGAAACAGTGACAAAGTTGTCAAACATTTGATAAGAGCTAAATTATCGTAGCGTTTTTTCTTTTCCTGAGAAGTATCAAATCAAAAATCAAACTAAATTGTTGCTCTACTTCCGTCACATTCAAATTATGAGCTTCCATGAAATTAGAGTATCTCCTACACGAATGAAACTGATCTAAATGTAGATTTACTGGTTGCTCCAGAGTTCATACACTGAAGATATATTTTGAAGCAGAATGAGTCTACTGTATAATATGAATATATTGAATTCGAACTGGTTATTCCACTTAGAGATCTCCAGCTCACGCTCATGACCGTTGATATGAGTGAGCGTGAATTGTATATCCCTAACTTAATTTATTAACTCTATGAATGTCACTGTCCAAAAACAATTATTCAATCACTGTATGCATCATAATCAAATTCTAATCCTACGCTTAGATTTTACTATGCATAATTCATTGAAAACACCTTATCGTTGTCGAATATATATTCAATCATAAAATCATGTCCTTTTCTGTGTCACTGATTCAATTTTATCTGCTTAGCTGGCATTTAATTTTTAAACTCCATGATACACGTGTATCGGAAGTATGCTCTTAGTGAAATTATATTCAGCATCCTAATCAGTTCCATATCTGGTTTCAGTCGCGAAAACAAAAAAAAAATAGGAATACGATTTCTTTCTTAAAAGTCTATAACCCATTTCAATTTGCATGAATCCATTGATCATCGTTGAATACTTAGATGGGACTGTGTATGTTTTCAGAAGGAACGAAATAAATCTTCATTTATATTTCACACCTAGTAGAACTTCAATAGTGAATTCGATAAATGATACGTTGTTTGTTCCTTTTTCTTGAATGTTTAAATTTCGAATCTTTTTTTTATAACGATGAATTAACGTTCGTACATTATTAGGTCTTGTACTTGTACGTACCAAATTTCATGCAGCAACACTCGAAGAGTTTCTTAATAAGGATCCAGAATTAATTAAATGTCAAATATCAGTGGGATACTTAACTGGGCAAGGTTCAACCGAAGAATTCTCACTGCCTGGAAATCAACAAGCAACAGTTCTTAATGAATTTCGAAAAGGTAACTTGTACGTTACATCAAATCATGTCCTTTAGTAATGAGTTTTTGTTTGCGTGTTTTCTTTAAGGTACAAAAAATCTACTCATAGCTACCGGTCAGTTCATTGAAACATCGCCAACAAATCATCGAAATAATTCTATTTCATCTTTCTAGATGTTGCTCAAGAGGGATTAGATGTAGCTGAATGTTCGTATGTTATTCGTTATGAATTCGTGTCAAATGAAATAGGTACTGTTCAAAGTCGTGGACGAGCTCGAGCTGCTCAAAGCAAATGTTTTCTTATAACAGAAACATGTAATTCGTTTAATCTTTGCATAACACACATTGATAAGTGAATATTTTTTAAACGTACTGCAGTATCGGTAAATAATCACCGTGAACTAGAGAATCGAGGAAAAGAAGAAGAAATGAAACAAGCCATAAATGAATGGCGTGATCGAGGCGTTCAAGAATTTAAAAAGCTTCTACTTCAAGAACAAGTACGATATTATTATATATTCTTTTGCTAGTAGTACCTCTTCTTGTCTAGAGTGTAATAGTGAAGGATTTAATAAAAGTTGATGTTCAACCAACGACAGCACGATCTCATCAATCTAATAATGAAACAGCTGCTGAAATTCATTGCCGTTTTTGTGATACATATCTTTGTAAGGGTTCGAGTTTACGAGCTCAAGGTACCACAATCGTTTGCATTGATTCAGCATTCGAACAACTTGTTAAACCACCGAAATCGTCTGGAGGTTATTTGAAATATTTATATTGACATTTACATTTGAATATTTCATTGATTTTCATTGTAGAGAAATTCATCTGTCCCAACAAAACATGTCATAGAGAGCTTGGCGGTGTTATTTTGTTATCGCGTAATGTTCCTGGATATGCATTACAAATAACAGCATTAAAATTTCTGATGAAAAATGAAGATGCTCCACGTCTCTTTAAAAAATGGAGTCAGTATCAAGGATTTATCCAACCGTTATGATTTTTTATGCCTATTCTATTTTTTTTTCTTTATGAAAAAATGAAATACTTGATGTCTTATGCTTTCTGAAAAACTAATTTTTTCTTTTATTTTTTAAGTTGCAGTTGATAACTATTATGAATTATAAATATGACATACTGTTGAAAAGTTAATTTGCCGATATAATGCGTCAGTAGTATTTTCGGATTTATTATTTATATCTAGTTGATTGTTAATAATGTCGTGAAAATTCTACTAAAACTTTATTTATTACATATGAAGTTTAATATTTTTTTAAACTAATAAATCGCAATGAAAGTGAAACATGTAGTACAAATGAAAATAACACTGTTTTCCTTCTAATCTTTGATTATCACTCAGTTGCAGTGTATTGTTGACTATAAATATTGTGTTCTATTCAATTGAAAATACTTTTTCAGAGAAAAAATAATATCTCGATAAGTAACTATGAATTATGATACTAATACATTCCACTCGTTCACGAATGTTCAAATGAGATTGTTTTAGTATATGATTGTATAACAAGAAAGACAATCGATGAATGACTACGATCATAAACGAAAGAGAATGAAAACTACAGTATGATTAGTATTCATTTGCAAATAATTTATCGTAAGTTACGATTAACAAACATCACACGCTGACTACTTTTGCAACATAGACTAAACGAAGATTTGTGTAAGTTACTCAGAAAAAAATGCTGATCATATTTATGCATGACTATAAAAATTAGTCACTCTGCCTTAACTATGAAACTTGTATGTGTTACTAAGCACTTATTCATTCTATTTGTTATAGTTTTTCAGTTGCCTGCATTCAGAGAATAATTACAATGGTACAGTTACTATTAATGATTCAGCAATCATTTTTTGGACATGTTGAACGAGAAAAAAAGACAGATGTTTAGAAATGTGTCTCCAATGTTAGTTTCAATCTATTCACTCCATAACTAAGTAAAACAATGAATTGAAGTAGTCAGTCAATTCATTGATACCTTGTATAGTTAAATTATTGACATGCTTAACTTAGTTCACCCCTCTATGTAATAGCGACCTCTTTTGTATTCATTATTAAATCATGTTTACTCATTTAAGATCTCTCATAATCATTCATTTTCTAAACGAAATCGTAATCAATATTATATAGCACTATATATCTTTGAATTATTGCAAAACATCGACGGAATTCTATCGAAGGTAAAATATCGATCTCATGGCGGTCAAGTACACAAAGAACGTAAGAGAAGTACACGTTGTGTTTCTTCTATTACTATGTTGATTATTTATGATTTTTAGGTCATTGTTTATTATTCTTTATTCGCGTGTATTTTGTAAAAGTACATCGTCGCGCGTGGTCGCCGTCGTCATCATCCCTGCTCTCAATTGTTCATAGTGTACATAGGCCTTGTCTATCTATTCCCTTTTCGTGTCTTGAATTTATTTGGACGTTTTGTACCTATGTAAAAAAAACAAAACAAAATAAAAAGTGACCATTATTATATCTTGAACAATTTGTACTAGCGAATCCTGGCTAATAATTTTGAACATTTGTGCATTTCTGGTCAAACAATTTTCTTTCGTTATATACGTTCTATTTGAAAATACGGTGAGAAGAGTGTAATTTAACAAAATTATCAATGTTCTGTTTGTTGTATTGTAGTTAATAATTCATGGTACATGATATGTGGTCCTCACAAAATAATACAGATTATTCTTCTAGTGGTGAGAACAAAAAGGAAGAGATTGTTGGAATTACTTCGACTTGTTTAATTTTTCTCGTTTAGAGCGTTTAGCTCATTCAGTTTCACAACCCATTAATATGCCGAATCGATCATCGGATTTAACATCAGGCTATACAGACTCGCATAATGTTGTTTTTTCACCGAAATCGACCGATCCAGCAAACCTCGGCGTTAATATGTGTATTAATATACTAGAAGGTGATAATTCACCACGTGTAAAAGATAATAACATTAAAGATGTTTCACAACGTTTACAAAATATGAAAATTTACGTAAGTAAAATGAGTTATTTTTTATAAACTCAGATTTTTTTCGGCCTAAATTAAGTATGAACAAATGTCTGTGAGCATTACACAAATACTATCTTAGAATAATTTCAATTTTATGATTAAATTTCACTAAGGATATTCTCCTAGAAGCTAATAGTTTCACGATTGTTGTATCGTTCAATTTTTCTTTTTCAATACAAAATTCTATTGATTCGAGAGTTATCTAGATTGAGACTAATGTTTAACATAGATCTGTGTTCAGTAATCATTCAAAAATTCATTATGTTTCGTTCAAATCGAAGAATTCCTAGCAAAAAAAAATACCCTATCCATCACAAATCGTGTAGAAGTGATTCTCGCATCTCATACGAATCAGTCTCTTTTGTATCTGTCAATTACACAGATGTAGACTTCAATTGAAGAAGAAAAACAAATATTTGTTTAATGAAGAGGATTCATTGAAAATCATTCATTTGCTAGAAAATTGACGCTCTAAATTTACACATGTTTGATCACACGAAGACGTTGCTTTAAGCATCGATGAATGAACCGGAAGCAAAAGAAGATTATTGGGCATGGATGCGAGTGTGGGAGAGAGGGGTCATACCCTTTATATATCTGTTTGTTACATCATAAGCTGGAAGAGTGTAAAGCTAACCATTGTCTAAGCAACAGACTCAATATGCATCATACTAAACAAAGATGTAGGAAATGAACCGTGACATGGCGTGACGTTCTGAATTTTGTCGTCTATCTGTGTTGATGTCAGGCGTAAAAATCACCTTTTAATGAGACGTAACCGAACTATGATAAACTTCGTACTTCGGCTATTTATGACATAATGAAAGAATATATATATATATATATAAGTGGAATTAATGCCAATAAAATTCATACCATTCGATTAATTGTTTTTTATGTCGCCTTCCATAAAAATTCATTTGCAATGCCATAGAAAAAAATGACCAGTAGTTCGCTAATGAACTATTTCATAGTACATAGATACACAACGTTATTTTCTAGAAGTAAAATGGAAAGAGTTTGTTCTTTTTCGTTATCTTTTCCGTAAAAAATTCTGCTCACGGTAAAAGAACATCGTTCTTTTAATCTTAATTTCATAAATTATTCAGTGTGTCGAGTACACTTTACTTCATTTACGAAGAAGAGATTTAAAACGAGCAGACGTACAAAACTTGGCAGTGAATAAATTTTTACAAGATAATGCAAGTAATCTATTATAATAATATTGTGGATAAGATCTAAATACATTGATGTTTCGAATTCAATTTCTTTCACTACACAATAGTTAATATTTTTCTCTGAGAGAAATAAGTTCAATAGCATATGAGCACTATTGCCTTCTATTGATTGATATCAACACCATCGACTACGAAATGTGATTACCGTATCTGTTCAGGCTGACAGTGATAATGATAAAAAACCAATTGATATTACAAATGATTGTAAATCTGATGAAACAATGGGTGATAAGGTATTAAAAAGTTCAAATCATAAACAATCACCACATTCATCACCTGGTCATGTTAATCCAAATTTAACAAACAGTAATACAATTGAAAATCTTTCATCCACAAATACAATGTGTCCTACGGATGATCCGAACGATAGTGATATATCATCGGCACATGCTATGATCAACGGTATGTCAACAGCATCTGTACCCATACCATTTCAAGCGATGCAAACAGATAATCATCAACAACAAATGTTACTTTATCAACAACAACAACAAGAAGCGTAATTTAAATAGATGTGAAAAAAAGAAAAATTTTTTCATTTAACTCTTATTTTAGTTATCAAGCACAATATCCAAGACTTCAACAACAACAAACAGCTCATTATGAAATAGATCCACGAGCAACAAATTTTCAACAATTTGATTATACATTAATACAACCACATTCGTAAGTAATACCAACTGTGTCAACATTGATGACCTATTCAGACTTGAGAAAGCTTATTGTAGATTATATCGAGATGTTTCGAATGTACTTGATAAGAAATCTGACATTTTGACGAAATTTTAAATTCATAAAAGTTCATTGCTTGTTCTATAGATGATATCAATCGATCGATAAATCAAACTTTCTCATGCTTAGATTTTCACTACTTGTGATTCTTCTTTTGTCGGACATAGAATATCTAATGTAGACATTGAATTTTCTATCGAGAAATTCCTATCAATTTTCTCTCTTAATATTATTTTTGATTAGCATAAGTTCATCTAATGAGAAACAAACATGATATTCCATGTCAACATCAAGGCTAGCATTCATTACTGTTTCCGATTGATAGAAGAAAATTTCACGAAAACCATTACTAAAGCTGAAGTACAGATTGCACTTTGATTATGATTCACATTTAACTTATTTAATCTAGTTGACTGACATCATAACATAATGTATATATCTCTTGAACATTGTTGTCAGCTATTGATAGTTGTAATACATCACCTAAGGACAAGAATCATTGAATATTTCTAAAACAATTATTCACGACCAGCACACGCCTTGGTTTTAATTCAATGGAAAATCTCAATTGAATGTAAAATTGAAGTCAATAAACAACAGCTCATAACATACATTGTTCGTCGCTTTGTGAATCTAGACAATATGATTAATAAGTGGATTCTACTTTCTTTTCAATGTTTTCGTTTTTTAAGTCCAACTAACACTTGTCTAATAGCATAGGGTTCTTTTTATTTCAAATGTACTCAATCAATTTTTATTTTTCTAGTTTTGAAAGTCAATCGATAATCTCAGCTTTCAATCCCCAAGCATCAGGTACAACACAACAGGATGCACAATTAGCTAACTTAACTCAAACACCACTCATGTCCTGGCTTTCGACAGCTGTTGCAGCCCAACAATCGTCAGCTAATCCTCAAGCATCCTATGTACCCTCATCAAATCAATATATCATTAATAGTAATCAAGATAATTACTTACAATCATTAGCTAGTTTTCATCAATCATCCGCAACGCATCCATCATTTCAACCTCAATATTGGTCTGCTGTACCAACAGCTGTTATGTTTCCCCCACCACCACAAACAATCTTAACTCAACAACAACAACAAACATTAAATAATGAGCCACAATCACCACAATCGAAAGGAAATAATAACAATACTCGATCAATGACACCGCCTAGTTCAACAGATTTATTAGGTACATCACAGTCAAATCAACAACAAACACAATACATAAATATGTCACGTGCCGGACAAACACCTGGTAGGAAATAGTCAAATACTTCATTTGAACACATATAGATTTTTTTCAACGAATCATCGTGTTTTTTCTTTGTTTAATTAGTTAATTTTCCATTTTTTGCGGCTGCCTCACCTACTTTTCTCGATCCAAATTTGATGATGCAAACATCAAGACAGCCTGCTGGTTCACCTGGCCTTCGTATGTATCCACAACAAGTACCCATACCAAGTAATTTTTCTTATTTCAACAAATTACTCGTCTCTATTTTACATACATGCAATTTACTTCTTTAGTTAATACAAATAATCAAGGTGGTCTTTATGGAAGTCCCGTTGCAAGTTCACTTTCAAGTTCATTCAATGGTAATATTAGAGAGTTTTTATTTTATTTTGTCACAATATCAAAAATATTTGAGTGGAATTATTTCTATTTTTTCAAATATGAATCGAATCTTGCCGATGTATCTCTACGCATCGAAATACATCAGAAGTATAGATTGACATATCCATGTAATATTTTCGAGAAAGTAAAACTTGTTTTGAAAGACACAATCTGGTCAACATGTTCGAAAATAACAACGAGAATGCGTATTTTGAAAGAGCAGTCATGCAATTCTGGATGTATTAGGAGGACACATACATTTTCACGGGTCAAAGCATATTGCCATCTGCTTTTCGAAATGTCTCCATACAGATATCTGTTTGCCGTTTTATGGATCCTGGGAAATGAATAGACCGACAGCTAATTATTTGCTCAATGATTTAGAAAATTGTGTTATTATCTCTGTAGATCTTTTAACGAGATCAAGTTCTTTATGGAAATACGAATAGTTCTAGAGCATAAAAGGAGGAATTCCTAGAAAAATATTTGCAAAGAATTAGAATATCACTGACTTCAATATTTTTATTTCTGAATGTAGAAAAGCAAAAGAACAAATAATATCATGTTCACAATTTGAAACGGAAAAAATTTCTAAGAAAATAGCATGTTTATTGGTGATGTATACTTTCTGATTCGCAATCGATAGAAGTATATAGAAAAACTTTCAAAATATGAACCTTCGAATTTGACTGTTTTCTCTTTTTTACATTGATCAATAATTGATTTATAGCTACTATAAATAACTTTTACATATTGACTTTGATATTGATGATACTATGGATATTTTTCCTAGTTTCTTATAATTGTCATATATTAACCCTTAAGATAGAGAGTACATTGAATTTGATGGACACATCAATTGGCATTCTTTTCATATTCAACATGTATCAACACTGAAGCCTATTATGGTTTGTGTTAAACATGATCAATATTTTCCCATTAACTACAATTCTAATCAAGGAAAAACATTCTACAGATATCCTATTTTAATCAATTATTTGAAAAACTATTATATGCATGGGCATACTCAACGTACCTAATGCATATTAGCAATTCATTTGTCGATGATAGTATGTATTTAGTTCGACATCGTTCAATGGATATTTTGATAGTTAGTGTAACTATGCATAACAGACATTTCACGATAACCATAGTAGGAAGATGTGTAAGTCTCTCGATACGATGTTATGACTAATTGAATATTGAAATCATCTTTCGGATACTCTAAATCTAAGAATCTGATGACTTCTATTGACAATTGAAGAGCTTGATAAAAACAAAGACTATTCAATAGAAAAACTGAATGTCTAGAGACCATTATCCATGGTCTTTTTTTATTTATATGATGATAAACTATTGGAAATATCGACATGTCTACTTTGAATGATTTGTAAACATTCGATTTTATTTATTTCGACATAGATGTGTATACAGTTCCAACCCAACGACGTGATGGTCCGATGGCTGATTTTTCACGTTTTCCAGGTGATCCTCGTCTATCTAAACAAGGTCAACAACAACAACAACAACAAACACCATTATATCATGGTCAAATAAGTGGTTTACCACCGTCACCTGCCTATAATAGTTTAATTACATCGATGACACCACCACCATCATCGAACACGGCAACATTTGATGGACTTTTTAGCACGAGATTTTTTCCAACTCAAGGACAACAAACAAGTGGATCACAACAGCAAATGATGAATGGCAACGATATGTATGTTGGACGTCGTAGTGTTGGTAGTATAAATACTTCCATGCCGAGTTTCTATCCACCAAATGTCTTCGGTAATAACGGAAATAATAATAATGGTTTGAACGGTAATGGAAGTGGATCTGGTCGCGATTCGAATATGATACGTAGTAAATTACTCGACGATTTTCGAAACAGTCGTATGCCAAATTTACAATTACGTGATGTTATTGGCCATTTTGCAGAATTTTCAATGGATCAACATGGTTCTAGATTTATTCAACAAAAACTTGAACGTGCAACAAATGCTGAAAAAGATTTAGTTTTTAAAGAAATACTTCCCAATGCTTCACAACTTATGACAGATGTTTTTGGAAACTATGTTATTCAAGTAAAAGCAAAACGAAGATATTCATTGGCCGAGAGTTTTTCTTTTAAATTTCATTTTTGTTTCTAGAAATTTTTCGAGTTTGGTACACCTGAACATAAAGCATATTTAGCTCAACGTATACGAGGCAATGTTTTATCACTTGCTTTACAAATGTATGGTTGTCGTGTTATACAAAAAGCTGTCGAAACTCTACCTATTGAATACCAAATGCCTATAGCACGTGAATTAGATGGTAATGTCATTAAGTGTATTGAAGATCAAAATGGAAATCATGTTATACAAAAATGTATTGAATGTTGTTCAAGTGAAACTATTGAATTTATTATACGTGATGTAACAAGACAAGTCTATACACTTTCAACACATCCATATGGTTGTCGAGTTATACAACGTATACTTGAAAATTGTAAAGAAGTTCAAACACGACCTATACTCGATATATTACATAATGAATTAGAAAACCTTGTGCAAGATCAATACGGTAAAGGATATTATATGTATTTATTGCAGGATAGTTGACGTAGAGAGATGAAATTGATCTGTTGATTTGAAGTCAATATTTCTATACATATCTTGTTTGAACTTATGCTATGCAATGTTTCTTTCTTGCACAAAGTTATTTTCATACCATGTCGCATTAAAAACTTCTTCTTTCCAAATGATGACTCCCACAGAGAAGTTGTGTTGTTTCCATTATGCTTGGAAAGTAGTAATTCACTATTAATTATATACAGCATTCTATGGTTCTACGACTACTATTGAAAATAATCGGTGATCAAGACATTTAACTGCAACTCATGAATGCTAAAGAAATGTTGACTTATGATCTTCAGAATATCTAGACGTTCGAGGAAAAAACTTGGATGCTATATTTGGTTTTGTAATTCAAAAAGGAAACAAACATGCAGCCGATCTATAAATAACTCATAGAGTTTATCGATAACTGTTTTTCCGTCGTAGAATATATTTCAAGCCTTCCTAGATTTAAAAAAGAACGCAGTCATGAGAAGCGCTAGAACACAGTATACTTCGAGAAAAATAGAAGAAGAAAGAACTCACAAGATGTCGTGATATACTATCAGATTAACACTGATATTCTTTCGTGTTGATTTCAAATGTACCACATCTTCCGCTAGAATAATTAATAAAAATCTTTCTTTTAACATTCATAAAAGAATTTTGTGCTTCACTTCAGTATCCTTTCAACAAATTAAACTCAACGGGAATGCTACATACATTTGTATGATCTACAATTAATAGTTGATTATGGCTTTCAAAGCACCATAGGAAGAAGTACATTTTCTCTAGGGTGTCATCATGTTGTAAATTCAAAAGATGCTAATGCATCGAAGACAATAGCAGCTTTCGAGTCATGTACAATTAAAATTAAACAAGAAATAAAAAACAATATAATTTCATCTATCAAAAGAAGATAGACACATGAATTAGAATAAAGTATTACTATCTGTTGTGAAAAACATCATTGTATTGAATACATGACCAAATGTTTGTGTCATTTCACAACGAATCTATATGAAATAAAATAGATTTTATTTTTCTTGTCTTATTTTTGAAGGAAATTATGTCATTCAACATGTATTAGAACATGGAAAAGTTGAAGATCGCAGTAGAATAATAAGTGCGATTAGTGGTCGTGTACTGCAATTATCACAGCACAAATTTGCAAGGTAAAAAGATTGACTATATATATATATATAACATGAAGACAAATGAATTTAAGACTCATTGTTTTTTTTTCTTCTATTTCAGTAATGTTGTTGAAAAATGTGTTACTTATGCAACACGAGATGAAAAAAGACAACTGATTGATGAAGTTGTCTCATTTGGTGATGGGTAAAAGACAACTAAAAGTTTTTCCTATGATGAGATAAGCAATTGAATTTTTCGATTTTATTTCCAGGCCTAACAGTGCTTTGTTAACGATGATGAAAGATCAATTTGCTAATTATGTTGTACAAAAAGTAAGTCTTAATAACAACAATGAAAATAATCGTAGTTTGAATGCTTCCATACCGGATCAATCTTGTATGTGTGGATTCATTTTAATCTATTGGAATCTAAAATTAGATTAGTTCATTTCATTGAAAGTACATTAATCTGGCATCTGTTTTTGACGGATAAAAAAAGAAATTACATCTGGTTTTGAATTAATATTTTCTAGTGTGAAACTTAATGAAGACACTACCATGATCTATTCTTCTCTGTTTAAGATATGGGCTTCTAAATTAAGAAATATGTAGATGATTGATAAATAGATAACATGAGATTGTGTTGTAATAGTGAATATATTTATTAGTGTAGAATAAATACCATTATGAGCTCTGGAATCTTCTACACTGATCACTGTCAAGAATTTTATAAGAAGAATTTGTAGACCTATTCTATTATGGAAAGCTTTTTTTCTTTCTTCATCTATGATGAAATGTTTTTGACTAGAAGAAACCTGTTAAAATTTAATTCATGCTTTTAGCATATATAGATTATATTTTATGACTTAAATGACTTGAAACATAGTCAGAATGTAAATTCTAGTTCTTGTAAAATTCAATTGAATACGTTTTTTTTCTTCATCAAGTAAGAAAAAGCAAACAACATTGAATATTTTCTTAATAAAGGAATTTAGCAGTTTTGTATCTAAGTTTTGAATTATACAACACTTTATAGGCAATAATTTCGATTGATTCAATAAAATTACCATAGATTGAGAATCAAGAAATTCTTTCTTGACAATCGAACTAGAAATCACATACATATATTGTCACATAAAACTAACAATATTGACATGCTGGTACTGTCAATCGATAATCGATTCTAGTAGACTTTTAACCATTTATTCTCTATATTATTCACAAGGGTTTCATGAGATGTCAAATAGTCATGAACGAAAATCGACAATATAGATTACTTGTTTATATCTAGATCGGCTTACTTACATGAGCAAAAACAGAAATTTTCTTACAAATTAGATCTATGTTCATCGATCAAAATCTTCAATCAAATAATAGTCTTCGACTAGATAGATAAGAGAATCAAGACTAAACTATCGTGTAGTCTTCTATTGATCGAACAACGAACTATTCCAAAGCAATCCGATCTCCGATTAGAATCAAACAAAGAATATTTCATATCGCTCATGCTTAGTCTCGAGAGACGGTTATTTTTTTTTCTAGCAGTACACAATGTTTAGTACAAATTCAGACTTGTGAAATAAAGAAATTGTAAACTCTGTTGAGAACAAGCATCTGTTTTTAGAATAAGCAGTAATATGAACTATACGGGGGAATGAACACATCATTTTCATTCGACTAACCTGTTGTCTAAGGTGACGTTGCAGTCTTTGATCGCACGCTATAAATTCAGAAGAAAGCTTTTCAAGCTCAGCATAGAAATGTTTCATGATAATGTATCATAACGAATAATACGAAAACGAAACTCAGTATCAAGTGTCTTGATTGTATAAAAATAACAGGAGCTATGCAGCAATTTTCCATTAGACATAGTATTGTGCGATCGATAATAGATGAATATATACTGCACAACAATGCATTAGTAATGCCGAGCATTGATTTCACTTGCGTTTTGTTTTCTTCTATGGTACAAAATACAAGAATCTAATTGTCTATGTTTGCATTTTAATCAATATCTTTACATTTTTCCATTTGGAAGAACAGTAACAATAATCTTCTCATTCACCATATGGAACTCATTCTATTATGTTAATATTTTAATTCCCGTGGGATTTCGGTTGAAAACTTAATACAACATTTTTAGTATATTTATCTCTAAACTATAAATAGAAATTACTTTTTATTTTTTTGCTTATCTTCATTTAAGTTGAAGATTTAAAACAAAGAAAAACAATTGAAAAGAGAAATGATCTTTCATTTTTGATAAATTATCTATCTACATGCATGTTTTTTCATTAGATGATTGATGTAGCTGAACCTAATCAACGTAAAATACTATTACAAAAAGTTCGTCCACATATACAATCACTTCGTAAATTTACATATGGTAAACATATAATAACAAAACTTGAAAAATATTTGAGTAAAAATTCTGATTTGGGTCCATTACTAACATCTTCAACATCAAATTCAAATGGCCTATCACATTATGACAATTAACATGAATATTTCGTTTGATTCCTCTCGTTTTTTTGCTCTTTCTCTATCAAACTCACTATTATTCTCTAGTTAGATGATTTCTTTGTTTTTTCTTTCTTCTTTGTTTGCTTGTTTGTTTGTTTATTCAGTGTGTTTTCTTTTTCATAGTGTGACAGTGGTCGCTCTCAAAATCTGTTTTTTCTTTTTTTGCTGTGTATATATAGATAATGATTTTTTGAAAACAACATGGCTCAGGCGATGTGTATTAGTCTTGCCAGCCGAATATTGTATTGATCATCGTCGCAAGAGTTGCTTGTTATATTTTCATTTTTCTTTGTTCGTTGGTTGGTTTGTTTATTGCTCACGAGAAGAGAAAAACAAAAAGAAAATGGTTCATTATTATGTACAGCTTATTCTGTATCATCTGTAATTGATTCGTTCATATTATAAATATCTATGTGTATGTTTTGCGTGTAATTCATATATTGTAAAGAAGTTTTGTATGAGATGTGACACACTTCCTTCAAATGGAAAAAGAAGAAGAAAAAAAGAGATAAATGAATTCATACTCGAACGGTGAAGAGAAAAAGAAATAAAAAATGCGTTGGATTAGTTCAGCAACCGTTGCGTACACTATTTTGTTTTCTTCTTTTTTTTGTCTCTACCATAAACGGCTATTCTTGTTTCTCGGTCTCAGGGAAATGTGCATAAGTATCACACACACACACATACATACATTTCACTATTATACACAAGCACAAAGTTTTCTTTGTCTCGTCTCTACATCATGTTCTTTTTTGTATGCAGGAACGAGTTTGTTTTTGTTTTCTTGTCGTTCGTTTTTTTGTCAAACTTAAATCTATTTAACTTGATCTGGTTCTTTATCTATGTAGTGAACGGCCTGATTTTTCTTGGTCCTTTTGTTTTCTTTCATCAAGTCTCAGTTTTTTCTTTCTTTTTCTTCTTTTTTTCTCTTTTTCTCTATTCATCTGTTCGCATCACCCAACTACATGTACTACTAACGAAAAATAAATAGACAGAAGAAAAAAACTTTCTCTTGCGACTGACAATTAACAGACAATAAATATATAGAGAGATAAATATTCATTTTACTTGACAAGATTTTAGTAATTCAATGTTGACGTAGAAGCTCTACAGTAGCTAGATTGCAAACTGATTTGTTATCGCGAGTGGCTGTTGTTTTTTCTTCTACTCATTAGCATAAGTGATGATTAAAAGATGTAAAAATATGACATTAGAGTAGATCGAGTGACAAAGAGTCTTTTGTTTAAAAACGGATGCGTCATCATTCTTCTCGTCGCTATCCATCTTCTGCTTCAATGAAAAAAAACGCTCATTCTTTCACTTCTTTAGATTACTAGAAATTATAAGTCATGTTCTGTCTTGACTGATAGTCAAATTTTGCAAGTTTATCGTGTGATATAAAACTTTGGGAAGACAAAAAGAAGAAAGCGAAGATGTATCCACAACAATATCCTCCAACACCACAAGCCCCACCACCATATCATAACAATATGCAGATGAATCAACAGCCAGTCAATTATTATCGATCAGCCGAGGAACGCATGGTTGATTTTCAACAACTTGTTGCTCGTTATGAAAGTAAGTTTAATTGAGAAAAGTCATAGGCACACATACTATTTTTGCTGATTGTCTTATTATTACTTAGTCAACCATACATTTGCAACAAAACTACGTGTGCTCGAAGGTTTCGAAATAGTATTTATCTGTGATGATTCAGGTTCGATGAATACTCCACTTGGTAATTGAATTTCGAAACGTTTAATATATTGGTTTAATTATATGATCGTACGTTATTTTAGGCGATCTATCTGGTCCTTTCGATAAAATGCCATCTCGATGTATGATTAATTGTATTTACATATTGATATACTAACCTTTTTAATTCTAGGGGATGAATTAAAACAAACTGTATCCATAGTTGTTGACTTAGCTAGTGTTTTTGATCCAGATGGTGTTGATATCTATTTTCTTAATCGTGAACCCATGTTTCATGTTCGCAGTTCAGAACAATTGTTATCTGTATTTGCTATTCCACCATCTGGTACGCTCGATTATAGTTGCTTGGTGTTTGTTTTTATCAATGAATCCTTTTTTCTATTTCTAAAACCTACAAGGTCCAACTCCAATTGTTCCAGTTTTTCGACGTGTACTACGCGATAAACAGAATGAAATTGAAGAACGTAAACTACTGATACTTTTAGCGACTGATGGTGTGCCAACAGATAACCAAGGACATCGAGATATCCGTTCATTTGAATATGTTCTTAAACAAGAACGTAAACCAGCAGATCGTATTCCTGTTACAATAATTGCATGTACAGGTATGATGCGAAAATTGAAGTTAACCATTGAATTTAATGAGTGCTTTCATTAACCTTCTTTTCAAAATTATATTCTTCTTAATAGATGACGATGATTGTATTGGATATTTAAATGATTGGGATAAAAAAATTCCTAATCTTGACGTTGTTGATGATTATAGAAATGAAAAACGAGAAATTCAAGCTCGTCAAGGAAAACATTTCCCGTTTAGTTTCGGCGATGTAAGTCATTTTTGTTTCTTTTCGACGAATAAACTTTGTTGTCATGAAATATTTCCTTATTTTGATTAAGTATGTTGTCAAAATATTGATGGGCGGTGTCGATAGTTGGTTTGATGATTTAGATGAGAAAAAAGTTACAACGGATGGGTATGGACGACCGAGAATGGACTCCATTCGTAAACGAAAAAAACGACTATGTGCTATTCAATAATAAGGTATGTGCAAATAATTCTACACAATGCATATTTATACAATAGTGAATGCTTTCAAGAGAAGTGGTTTTCCTAAAGCGATGTAAACACTCAAAATGATTCTTTGAAGTGTTCTCACTTTTGATAATGTTTTCTATCGAATTGTGCCATATCATTTTATCGATAGAATTGAATATATCTATATGTAACTTGATGAATTTTCATTTTAGAATCGTCTTTCACTTAGTGACTATGACGTGAACATCCATGTTAATGCTGATTAATGAATTCAAGTCCTAAACATCTAATCGTGAATGATGTATATAATTCAATTAGAATGAATCTTTTCTAGAATGGAATTACTACGATATGGCACTCATGGTATGTTTGTACACAAAAATATCTTTATGGCATCTTTTTTTTTGTTTTTGTTTTTGTAAAATCTCATTTGAAATAAAGTTTTTTTTTTTTATATGAACAAATATAATATGGAGAAGTTGCATGTTGCATTTTCTTGTTTTTTTCTCTTGCTATCTTTCTATATTCAAAGAACACAAACAAATGTTTAGAATGGTTTTGCTACTCGTAATCAAGATAGTGTTCTATCCTTTCTTTCACTTTTTTGTCTTCCAGTCTGCTTTTATCGCATTGAATCGACGTCAAAGTGAAGACAGACAATAAAAGTTTGACGTCAATTATGAGTCAATTCAGTGTTGTTGCTTTCCTTTGGTTTCATGTTTTCTTTTCGTCTATGACGACAATCATAATACAAGAGAAGATATATATTTCTAGATAAAATTATTTTCGAGTGTACCCGTTTTTTTTTCGTACGATCAAACTGTTAGATATTGACGTCAGACACGAACAATCAAAGAAGTAAGTAGAAAAAGAAGCGCAGTGCAAATACAATCTATGCATTTGTTTTTATTTCTTACAAGTTCTATTAGTAATCAAATATGATTCCACAGCAATATCCTGCAACTGACTCTTCATTGCCACCACCATATCCGAGTTTAAATAACGCAAATTCATTTCAAAAAATGAATGGTCCTGTTGATAGTGAAGAACGTTTAAGAAAATTCCAATATTTAGTCAATCGATATGAAATAAATCGAGATTTTGCAGCACGTCTAAGAGCATTGGAAGGCTATGAAATAGTATTTATTGTTGATGGTAAGTTGAATGATAGAAAATAGAATCATGCATCGAAATTCAGTTATCGAATAAATTTAATAATTAAAAACGAAATCATGTCTGCGGATTAGTTTTTTATTCTATGGTATTCCCATGAGAATAAGCATTATGTGAATTCACACCTCTCGATGAGGGAAAATTAAGACCAAAAGAAACTTTCTTGCCACTAAATTCATTTTGCTAATAACGTTTCAAAACGGATGCGTATCTATCAGAGTTTTGATGAATGGTACATGTAAAAAAAAGTAATATTTTGAATGAAGGAAATTAAAAAAAGCGCAAATTGTATTTGTGCGTCAGATAAAAGCCATACCATGAACGTCGAACGCGTTTGTATCAGCAGCGATCTATTCATGTGCTTTTTCCTCGATCTTTGGATCGTTCATAGTCAAGAAAGAAGAGCTTGATCCTGGTTTCTAATAAGATATATAAAAGCCTACTGTTATTAAAATGTTCTATCCCATTTAATTGTATGATGGGGACTTGACAAGAAAAGAAAGTCGTAATAATGCAATCATCTAAAAAGGTCTCTTTCATTAAGACTATTCAAGAAAGGTTACGTGACATAAAAGTTTCTTTCTGTTTTTATGGAAGAAAAAGCACGTCGTCATGCGCATTTAAAGTTTCGACGAAAGAGTTCAATGTGACGAAAGTCGTTTCTATTTATGTATACATCTAAAAAGATTTTAATGCGACGTCGTCTTAATCCATTCAATGGTCATGTAAAATAATTGCTTTAGAAAGCATCGTCTTCGATGTTTTACACCAAAATAAAATGTCTTACTAATGTCAAACTGGTGATTCATCTTTACTGAAAAACCTATTCTAATATAGAAATGTTCGAAATACTGTAAAAGACAACCAGACCTAATTCTTCCGCTCATTAATTCGAAGAAAGCATCGTCCACCAATACAAAATAAATAGAACTCTCAAGTATAGTAAGAAAAACTTCACTTATCTTATGCTTGAGAGGAATTTTTATTCATTGGAGTAATTAATGAATAAATTTGATTTCAAAGAAACTAATGTGAACGTTTTCTTCTAGATTCTGGATCGATGAATACACCACTAGGTAAATATAATTTTAAATAAAAAATTTTTTCTATTGGAATGAATATTTTTATCATGGAAGGTGATATAACGGGTCCATTTGATCGTAATCCAACACGTTGGGATGAACTGCGCCAAACAGTTTCAATCGTGGTTGACATTGCTTCTGTGTAGGATTTTTCTCTTACGCTCGTATACCACATAGTCTATATTCCAAAAATTATACTCACTTAATGAATGCATAGAATTACTTTACTAATTGCCTGTAATACGAAACTTTATTATCGTAACAAAATAAAGAAATAAGTATGAAAAGCAACTTTCATCGGTGCAGTAGTAATGATGACAACTATCTGGCAACTAGAGTGTTTCCGGTATTATAAAAAGTTGTGTTGCTTATTTAGAATGCTTAATCAGATAAAAAGAATATCCTTATAATATCTTGTTCGACACTTCAGAGATTATTTAGAAACATATGCAATGAAATGACACAGTTTGACATATCAAATCCTACAATCACTATTTTTGATCAGCAGACGTTCCTGTATAATTGTTGTGCAAATTTTTCAAGATTCATTATAAGATTTCTTATTTGACTATTATTTTGATTATGCTTTCTTCTTAATATAATCTTCGACGTATACTCGCACATTTGTATTTCGTGATGGAAATTATCATACCTACAGAAATACGTAAACATAACCCTATAAATTATTCAATAAAAATTCTGTTTCGTTGAATTGCTCTTTAAAATTAAGTAACGCAGATGATCTGATATGTACGAGAAATTCTTTGTATTCAATGAAATCGATTAGACTATTCTACTAGTTTCCTTCTGTACAACAGCAATACCAGAGAAAAAATCTATCTTCATCGTCAAAGCAAAAGATACTAGCAGTTTCTTATTGCTAGTCAAACAAAGAACGTATCTGTTCATTACGACTCTTTATTAGTAAAATTTTATGCATGTATTATCTAGGCATAACTTTCGGAATATTTTTTTATGTGTAAATTTAATTTAATTTCTTTTCTCTTATATAATTAAGTTTTGATGCAGATGGTATTGGTAGGTATTTTGAATTTATATACCTATCAGAAATTATGTTTTCCTCTCTTATTTCTCTAAGATATTTTCTTTTTGAATCGTCAACCTATCCGTCATGTGAAAAATTCTGAAGAATTGGTTCCTGTATTTACCATTCCACCGCAAGGTATGCATGTTTTCAAAAACATATTAGTTATTATTAGTTAATTAATATAATACAGGTCCAACACCTATTGCACGTGTACTTCGAAATGTTTTACAAGAAAAACAACTCGAAATACAAGAACGAAAATTATTGGTTTTAATCGCTACTGATGGTGTACCAACGGACGACAGTGGTCAGCAAGATATAAAATCATTAGAATATGCACTTCGTCATGAACGAAGGCCAATTAATCGCATTCCAGTGACAATTATTGCCTGTACTGATGATGATGAATGCATTGGGTACGTTGCATTTTCATTTTGTTCTCCATCATGATTTTAGTTTTCTCAATAGTTATTTAAATAATTGGGATAAAAACATACCGAATCTGGATGTAGCAGATGATTATAAATCTGAGAGACGTGAAATTCAAAATGTTCAAGGAAAAAATTTTCCATTCAGCTTTGGCGATGTACGTTAATAGAAATATTTTTTGTATATATTATCTATCCATACAAAGGAGAGCTATCTTTTTATAGTATGTAGTCAAAGTATTGATGGGTGCTGTTGATGATTGGTTTGATACTTTGGACGAACGACATGTATCAGCCACTGGCCATCCCAATCCACGAAAAAGTAAACATCACAAGACAAGCTCATGTTTGATTTTGTAAATTAAAATCTAATAACAATCTTTCCTTATGAATACGGATAAATTGAGATATTCTTTGTGTGTATATTTGTGTTATATACTGGTTTTGTAAGCATCGAACACAATTTTTTTCAGCGATCTCCCTACGTATTTCTCGAGATATTAAAAAAGAAACATCTATTCGATACGATAACTTATCTAACAATATAGTGCCTTTCACATCACTAAAAATGTTACTACTAGCATGCGTAATATAATCAGCAAATATTAGCCAACTGAATAAATTAGTGTCTTCAAATTTTTGTTTTTCGTTACAGATGAATATGTTTACAATCGATTGTTTGATGATTTTCTTTATATATTGATATCCTACTCAGACGACATTGAATATAATCACTATAGAGGATCATCTATTGGAGCTCTTTATCACGTTTTAATATTTCATTTCAACTCGAGAATTCGACAGAGTAAAGCTATCGACTTGAAAAACATCCAAGCATTGTCTATGACTTATGTTGTTACCGAAAATTCAAATTGCTCTATATTCATATGTATATCATTCGATGTTGATTATTGTAACTGTATCAATTAGTTAAACTGTAACTTAGTACTTTTTACTTTAACACGTGGTAATCTAATTAATTTAAATTAATATCAAATGAAGAAAGTGCTATTAAAAAATGGCATGCTACTAGCGCAATCCCTCTAGGATTGAAACGTCATACACAATAGCTTCTGTTACTAATTACTCGAAATCTGTTTCCATTGATTTATCGTGCGAAAAAGTAGCTCACAACTGTTAATCTTATCCTTTGGAAATATAATGCAGAATCACTTCATCGATTATAATTATATTTCATTAGCATACGATTTTTTCTCGTATATCAATAACGCCTGTCACAGTATGTTGGATGGAAGAAGAGGAGGGGGGGTTCAGTCAATTTTTACCCTCTATACTTCAACACTCGTTTCAGATCGTGCTCACAAAAGAAAATCATCGATCGATTGATTTTTAAACTAGTTCATCTGAAATAAAGCCACTGAAATTCCTATATTGAAATGTTAGGTTTAGCATGGGATATGCTGTTTCTTCGTCCCTAATACTTCATCAACAAATTGAAGAAATTGTTGATCTTTTCCTAATTTTTGTAAAAATTCTACTTTCTACGCAATTTTATCTACAAAAAAAATCATTACTCTTATCAGTTGATAAAACCTTATTCTTTATCAAGGATTTCGCCAATAGACACTATATAGTCTAGTACTTGATATTTGTTTGTTTTTCCTTTGCTTTTCAAAATCATTTGTATACGTAGTATATGTGTTTGTATTCAAAATATTTATGTTGTGTAGTGTTTTTCACAAAGCTCATGTGCATTTTGTTCGTAATCTTCATCAACGTTAATCGAACAAAAACAAGTAACGTTGAAGAATTCATGATAATAAGATGTAAAATAAAAAATATGTTTGTTTTTGAAAATGCATTTGTAGATTATTTATCAACGAAATTTGGAGAGTAACTGAGATTCAATCTTACTTCAAAGGATGTTGAAGTGTGCGTCCCGTCTTTTCTGACTTCCACCTGGGTTTTCGTCAAAACTGTATATAACTAGATGAGGACACGGAAAGAAAGTATGAGGTATCGTCTTTAACAGAAAGCATGATTGATTTTATTTGATACGTCTTTGTAATCGAATATTTCCACTATTTTCTGCTTGATAAATACATTATTAGTTTCAAATAAGCCAGACAATTATTCCCGTTAGTAAATATCCATTTATTTATTGGGTTTTTATCGGTTTCTGACACAATGATAAGATCCAGGGCAGAATTGAGTTCTACTTTTTCAATCAAGTTTTTCTACGATTGCATGAAAAACGTAGGCTTTTTAATTAGAATATCATTTACCAAGACATTTAACTTGTCTCCAATCAAAAAGCAGCAACATGAAGACAACAGATCTAACATACATGTCATTGCAACATACTCTTTTCAAAAGATAGTAATGATATGAATGTAGAGATGATTGCAACTCCTCTCATTTCAATATCACAGGAATATGTGATGAAATAACACTGACTATTTGATCCTAGTTTCTTTACTGTAGTTGCAGTATATCGAGAAATTTGAATGGAATTTAAATGAAGTTGAGTCAACATTGATATAAAATTTGAGGCTGATTTATAAAATAAATCCTCAAACTGAAAGAAGCTGAAAATTCCTGAATATTTATCAATCTTAAACGAAACAAGAACGGAATCTGAGATAGTTAATATGAAGTAAGGCAGCGCGTCAGTGCTGCTTGAGTATTTAATCAACCAAAAAAGAACAAATTGTACAATGATCCTGAAAATTCTATAACTGACATTCAAAAATTTCCACGTGAATACTTTGGTGACTGCATGTAGAGTAGCTTTTGCCCTCAATTGAGATTAATCTTTAAATTCATGGAACCTCGTTGTTCAGATTTATGAATGAGTGCACAAAATAAGGTATAATTTTTACATGATCAATTGACTATTGAAGTTGCTTGTTGTTTCTCTGTTTACGAGACAAACCGTGGATCACAACATAGACGAATAATGAACAACATCTTGGAAACGTCTGCTTTAAATATTTCATTTATTTATGCTCGTTTACACTATCGATCCGTCTAAAGATTGAAACTAAATAAAAGCCTACTATTCGAATCATAGTTCGTAAATAGATCACCGAATTTCATCAGCATTTTTTTGTGGAAATATGTAGCTTACTAATGGTATTGTTATTTTATTGAAACAATCTACATACACGGTATATTTTATTTTTCTATTAACACATCTATTGATCAATGTAAATGACCAATATGATACGATCATTTTCCTTAAAAAAAACCAGACTATGTATTGATGACACGAGTTGATGGATTGATTGTTCAAGTTAATCTGCCAATATGAAGAAATTTTAGCTTGTCTCTTATAGTGTCTATCAAATGTCGAATGCTCGTACCGACTGTCAACTTCCAGTGAATTTTTCATAAGAATAACATTTTTGCTAAGGCAAGTTCTCTCCTTGAATATGTTGCAAAAACATTGATAGACCAACTATTCGAAGTTTCATGCCGGAACAAATGTTCATAGCCTATTAGATATTTCTTCCTAAGACTTGCCTCTTCTTGTTCTAATGTTGACTGAATTACTAAATGATGTCAAAGGTTTCAGAAATTTTTTATTCAAATTTTAGTGTAAACGAAGAATCGACCACGTGGCGTATTGGGACTATGATATAAATTGTCCTCTTAAATATTTTTGATTCGTTTATGATTACATTTATATGAACTCTATATTTCATAGGATGATTTGATTTTTTTGTACCAGATAACAGAATGAATTTTCAAGATTATTCAGTTCACTTCTGAGATAATCCGTTTATGACAAACTCAAGTGGCTGAAGCTAATCAATTGAGCATCTCAAAGAGATCTAGACTTCGTCATTTCTATCATGATTAAGAGTAATCAAGTTGTTCGAAAGTTAATTTAAATACACATAAGTGAACAGAGAACATACCATCTTCACTTTAGCATTTAGTGAAATTTCTCATATTAGCGTATTATTTATTTGAATATAAATTTCGATTTTATTTACAACTACACAGTACAAGGTTTAAATTTTGAAGTTTAGAATTTTCTTTACGAATCACAAAATGACGATGTTTAATGAACAATTACATTGATTCCTATTGCGAAATTTTATTGAAATAAAATACGAATTGCAAGTAATGAAAACTTAGTAATCATTGGCATTTTTCAAAGACACGAATGATATGATTTTCAATGAAATTCCCTTAAGTTAGCATTTGACCAAAAAGTGTTCCAACAATACTGCAGTCTACTGACAGTTACTATGTCAGAAGGTTAGAAGACCAAGAGCAACTTACAGGTATTACTTCATTGCCATCTACTTATGCATACTATCAATCGATTCAAAAATGCGAACATATTTAAAAGTACTCCATATTTTAATTTACATAAATTAGATTAGCATTTGTCCTTCGACGCTTAGTGAGAGGTTGATCATGCAACTCTTTTATATGCTTTTGCAGAAAATTGAATCGATAAATGATATTTAATGGAGTTGTTTTGCACAGGTTTTATAAATATTTGATAATATACTGCTATATACCGTTTGGTAATCGAAAATGACTATGAAACGTAAAGACGCCTTTACAAGAAGCAACACAGTCGTTATTTTCGTCATATTCTCATATAATGGCCAACGGATAACAAAACGAAACGAGCTTATCAACCATAGGTACAGTTCGCCGATGTTAACCGAAACTAACCATATTAAACAACAGACCTACATAACTACTAATAATTCTTTGTTATAAAGTCACAAGAGGAGTGCACTACATTAGTGTAGACTGTTAGAATATAGAACGAGAGCCATATTACATGAATTTCAAGTACGGGCATTGAGTCATCAATCAGATGAAAGAATATGCTTAATAGGATCAAGTATCTTTTTGGCTGTTATCATCCTCTATCACTTCCATTTTCGTCTCTTTGATTTGTTTTTTTCTTCAATCGTTCGATTCTTCATGTCTTAACATTGTGGATAAATAGTGATAATGGATTTTCACTGCGTTTCTGCTTCACAAATGCCATTAAATTTTTTGAATACTTCAATGATTTATCATTCATTGTGTCTTCTTTCTATTCGGATGAGAAATCTAGACGAACATGAGCAACATATCAACGTATGGTATATATGCAGCAAGCGTGAAATTGGCATGTTTTAAACATTGTGGAAATCTGAAATTTCTTCGAGGATCACGAATACAGCTGCTGTCATATGATCAACAGGATTCGATAGGTTTTCGTTACACACACATAGTTTGCGATCGTCGATGATCATAAAATGAGATTTGGTAATAACAGAACTTCGTTCACGTCTGGCATACACTACTGAATTAGTAAGGATTTTAAAATCAAATCCTGAGGATCACACATTTTAATTTTTTAAGAACATTTTCATTACGTTTAAATATGATAATAGTATAGCCGTTACTGAACAAGCACAAAAAATCTAAAACAGCTTTTTATGAATGGATCTATCGTACTTGGAATCTCAAGTGGATGCCGACTACTTTAGTAAAGTTAAAACATATTTAGAGCAATCGTTCCTTTGTATATAGTTGTGTGACAATATTCGTATTTTGAAATATTTTTTCTGTTCTTAGCTTTACCGTATGTATAATTAAATTCACTACACGTTAATAATCACCTATTGTTTTTAGTTATAACAATAGTAATAGATAACATCAGAGCTTTGCTGGACGGGATGGGACAATAGAAATGAAAAGGTGGCGAGATTGAGCAGGACAGGACTCATTCCTCTCTGAGACCTGATCAATTAACTTCATTGTCCCTTCAATTCCATACAGGCACAAATGGCATTGAGTATTGTGCATTCATTACAGTTTTGCAACAACTATGCATTGAGTGAAGCATGCAGACGTTGAAGATCATTCGATTGGTTTTCTTCACACAATGTCAATATGTCACTTGTATGAAACGATACAGTGATTGATTTGTAATCATTGTTCACGTCATTCCGATCTTTTTTTCATTATTTAGATTTTGATAATATACTTTTTCTTCGATCAGTTACTCGAGGAGCAGTAATTTAGCTAGTGTTTCGTTTTGTAATTGTCATTGTTTTCTTTTTTATAATAAGGAGTTTCTCATGTAAATATTACTGTAAAACAATCTTGTCGTGTAAATATCATCGTGATGTGAAGTTTTTTCATATTAATGTTATCTTTGAATTGATAAATAGTAAAATAAATGGATTTCATTGAACAAGAGAGTAGAAATTAACTAGTACGTTTCAATCGCATTATCGAATGAACAGAAGAAATTTCGTTTATATCTTAGAATAACATTGGATGGGACAGGATTGGAAATTCTTTTGGTCGTCCTGCAGAGCTCTGCATAACATCATTTCGATTTAACAATAGAGGACTTTCCTTATCTAAGAAATACTCAGACAGATTTTGTTAATTGACTAAATTTCATATCATAAACATTGCAGTCTTGCTGTTCAGATACAATTATAAATGTTCTTCACACGGATCTGCACAACGTCTTTTAGTAATAAGAAATTTGAAAACATAACAGTACACTTTGATAAGCCAAACATACCATTGTGGCCGCAATCTTGCATTCTATTTTCTTCTCGTCTTTATAAAACTTGTAATCGATGTTTTATACGACTGACCATTTTAGCACTAACCGATTGTCTTACTTAATCGGCAACACCTGTCACATTGTTGTTTGGTCAATCTTAGTGCAGTCATTGTCGACATTCTACCAGTACTATACTTTTCAAAATTCGATGATATTTTTGTTGATATTCACAGTTTGTTATCGACATGAGACATTAGTTAGTACTCCTGCATCGTCGTAGAGATTAAAACTATGGTTTTCAAGTTGTTTAATCGCCCTGGAATAAACTAAAGGTCAATGTTTACCTTAACAGATGTTGTTCGATTAAAAGTGTTCTGGTATGGTTGTTTTCTTGTTTTTTCAGTAAGCATTGAAGAATTAATGCCTTTTCACATTTGAGGATTTCTTTATTCGAGAAATGCATGGGAAAAAAAAGCTTGGAATATTCGCCATTCAGTGATCTCATTATTTTTAATGCTCGAAGTCTTGCAAAGATTCATGGTTTGCTCTAATGTTTGTAAATGCAGCAAAACAAAATGCCAGTTTTAATCATTAATGGTCTATTATTCTGTTTCTTGGTTTCTCATCGTTCTATTACAGCTATTTTAGTTTTTAATTTGAATGCAAAAGTCAGATAACGTTATAAAGACTTTGATACTCTACAAAATTCTCCACGGCAATCAATATAAATATGTTTCTAAAGTGGGATATTGTTTACTTTGTCACAATTTACAATTACAGTAATCAGTGCTATGAAATATATGCAAAGCATTCTGCTAATTAATATGTTCTTCGATCATAAGATGATCATTACATGGTACTTGAAGATTTCTCTGTCATGCAGATAAATGAATCAAACTTTTGCGTGCTGTTCTTTATTGATGACAACTCTAATCTGTCAGTCTCCTACAGTCGAACAGCTCAACTTCCATGGAATCATCAACAGCGATTAAATTACAACGGATATCATAACGATCAATATCGACATTAATTTATCATTGAGTTGCATTCCTTTAGTTTGAGAAAGTAGCATTATATATTTTTTCCAACTTTATGGTTTGCGATTGTCTCATCTCCTGTACTGAAATTTTTCATCAGATTAAAGATCTAGTATTCTGTCACATTGCTTCCAAACGCACAAATCATGCACAAATGATTTGTCTGCTGACATTTTTGATTCATATGCATATATACAAGTATAAGTACTTGTCAATGTAATTCAGTAGAAATTTTATACACAGAAAAGAGTTCCAATAGAAATATCTAAATTATTCTATGTTCCCAATACTTCATACAATCAAATTGTACGCTTGTAATGAGTCTGCGAATGATTGTTGTTTACTTCGTTCCCTTTGTTTGTCAAGTAAAATTAGTCATCGGTGTGTATCAGTTTCTCGTAAGCCGTAATGATTTTAATTATTTTAATATTCATAAAGATTTTATAGATGCAAAGAATCAAAATAATTTCGTACTTAATCAATCAGTCAGATATTCACACTGTCCCCAATTAAAACATCAAAATTCTGTCTGATCTAATCGATAGTTTCTCTACAGAGCCAGTAAGAAAAAATAATGTGAAGGAAATATAATTCATAGAATATTGTATTTATTACAATAAAGCCAGCACTAATGACTTCATGAACTTGAGACTGAAAGAAATCAAAAGTTTACTTTTCTATTTTCTCTATCTTTCAAAAAATGTTTTAATTGGTACTTTAGATTTGTGTCTACACTCTTTTATATACATATTTTACAAGAAAAGAATTATCTCCATTAAAAGAAGCCATGCTATTTTGCTTTTTTATTTTTCTACTGAAACATAAAATACTTATGTGATGTACACAAAAAAAGAAACCTATTCATATGCAAAAGTAGGATGACTGGCGAACAATCTCTCACTCACTTTATATTGCCTGAAAACGTTTGAACAACTCCATTAGTTTCCCTTCGGTCTATAAACAGGTATCAGAACGTATACGTTTTTGAAAAACGATATGAATAAACGTGAGTCTCTTCCAAGATAACAAATGTCGTTGGGACCAGTCACAAGTAACTAATCATTGTCACTTATTTTTTTACAAAGAACTGTTCCCTATAATGATTAATCTTTTTTGTTTGCAATTTCCAGTAAACTCATTCCGTTGAACTGCCCAGGTCGAAAACTCTGACACAAGATCTTATGAACTACATACACGATCTTGGAATATGGGTGAAATCTGACAAGAATCTGGCAAAAAATCGTCGTCTCTGAAATCTTGCATAAGATCTCACAGTCAGATTCTTGAAAGATCTTGTAAATGTGTATGATCTTTCAAGAATCTGAATGTCTGATCTGATGCAAGATCTCACAGACTACGATTTTCATACGATTTTTCTTCTGATCTTACAAGATCATACAAGATCAGATGCAGAATCTTATCAGATCTTAACATCTGGTTGTTTGCCCTGGGGTGACATCTAACCAGGTCGAAAAATCAGATTTTTAGACTTTGGCAAACCGAAAACGATATGTGTAAGAACAGCACACATGTTAAACACCATCATTTTGAGATTTTTCTGAGTCTTCAATCAAGATGAGTGACGCTTCTAAAGTCTCTAAATAACTTATCCTTTCAAATTTTTATCGAAGAAATTTGGAAGGCATATTAATGCACTGAAAACAATAACACTCTAAGTAACACATCCAAAATTTTTACGCGAACCCATGAAAATATGCTAAAATATGGATGTCATGGACATTGTCCGCAAATTAAAAGATTTAGAAAAAACGTCCCAAAAAAGACCTTTAAAGGTCTTTTTTGTAAAACAATGATTTGGGAATCTAGGAATGATATAAATGAGAATTTAGTATTTGGTGTAATTGTTTTTCAAGCGGAGGCCTGATTTCAAAAGCAGAAATAATTTGGTCGGAATACGGGGGATTCTGACTGTTTTCCGATGCTTCTTTATCGTATTATTGTCTTTTCCGATTGGATCCTCGCGGAACTTGCCATAGTTCCGGTAGGTTCCTCGCTGATCCGAGGTATTTCCTTGAAATTTCCGGTTTTCGGAAGTCGCGGGAATATCCAGGTTTCGGGTACGGATATTTCCGGCCGGAATACTGCTTCCATGTTCCGGTGGTTTTTCCGGCCGGAAGCGGCGGGAAATACACCGGAACCCGGCAGGAAGTAGCCGGAAAATATCCCGTTTCCTGCGGGTTCCGGCCGGATCCGGGCTCCGGAACGAACAACCTGGGATCTGATCATGTATGATCTGGTCGCATCAGACGCAAATCTTACACAAAATCGTGGTCTCAGAAGTCAGAAATCAAATCTGACTCTAAGATTCTTGACAGATCTTGTTGTCATACCGGATACTATTGCAAGATAATTTTAAAAATCATGGTAGGGTAAGATCTTCCAAGAATCTTATTGTATGATCTAATGCAAGATTTCTGAGACTACGATTTTTTGTACGACTTTCATATGATTGCGTCTGTTTCACAAAATCTTACTATCTGGTTTCTCGACCTAGCTATAAGATTCTAGATAATTTTATGCGACAGTAAGATTTACAAGAATCTTACAGTACGTATTGATGTCAGATTTCTGAGATCCAGATTTTTTGTAAGGTGCGGGAAATGCAAAATTGGAGTGAATTTTATTTATTGTTCATTTATATACGAATTGATAGAACGTGAAAAGCTCCTCACGAATATACACTTTTTATTTTGATTTCATCACTGTTTTGGTAAGAAAAGGTAAAAAACCTAGAATGACTAGACAATGTAACTTTTAATTGAATTTTTTTCTGTAGAATTTATCGAATTTCAATTTCAGTCATTGTGTGAAGTTTTTGAAAGTAATATATTCTGAAACAGCATGAAAAACGAAATCGAAAAATGTTATTTGATTGGTTGCAGAGCTAATGAGACTATAACATCTCTATTCGATATAAATAGATTCATCAAGCTAAAAGTATGTATCAGCCACCATTCTTGTAAACCTATCTAGTTTTTTGTAACAAGACATAGCAGTAACTGCCTTATCTTGTTACACTCGTCAGATCATGGGCTACAAAAGTTATCATTTTTCTGTTGAAAATTTAGTTCCAATGTTGAGAAAATTGAATTTATTTTCTGTTCGGCGGCAACCTTAGGTGAATGGAAGAAAACCATGTTGGTATCTAGCACTTTTTATCATCAAGGTTCATACAAAGGACAAAACAGGTATCAGATTCGGAACCAACGTCAAAAACTCCACTGAACCGAATACATTTTAGCAAAAATTGTTTCAGAAGACAAAACGACTTGTAGTCCCCCTCAGGTGCATTTTTTGAAAATTTCTCCCCTAGCCCTCCCCAGGATGATTTTTTCGTAGGAAAAAACGATTCATTGAACCTATATGATTCGATGTAGTTTTTGACGCTAAATCCGAATATGTTATCTATTTTGCTTCGTGACAGGATAATGACACTAAAATCGCTAAATACGAATAGATTTTGCTTTCTTTCGCTTCATGTTACTAGCAAGTGCGGGAAAATTCAATTTTCTCAACAATAAAACAGAATTTAAAAAAACAAAATAATAACTTTTGTAGCCCACGGTCTGATGAGTCTAACAAGAGAAGGCAGTTACTTCTATCTCTTGTTACAAAAAATTAGATAGGTTTACAAGAATGTTCACTGCTAGATACTTTTAACCCGATTAACATATTTATATTGGATAGGACTTTTTAGCTCTAGTTACTCTACATCTAGAAATTTTACGTTTTTCAACTCAATTTTACATGCTGATTGAGAATATCGAGCTTTGAAAAGATTTCAAAACCAACTGGAATAGACATTTAACAATTTCTATAGTAAAAACCAAATCAACTTTAAAATTTGATTTTTTTACGTCACTTTAGTATTTTTAAGATGCCTTGGTCAAAAATAGATCGAAACGAAATAAAAACTACATATTCGTGATCAGCTGTTCAAGCTCTATCAAGCTGTTGATAAACAAACAAGAACTAAAATTCAATCGAATTTTGCATTTCCCGCACCTTACGATTTCATCAGATCTGACTAGACTTAATGTCTGATTTTTTGACCTGCGTGAGTGCACCTAGCTTTACGAATCGGATGGTAAGGTCCTATGAAAACTTGCCCAGAAAAACGTAGACTAGGAAATCTTGCATCAGATCGTACTATGAGATTCTTGAAAGATCCTGCAGCGTTGTAAGATCTTATTACGAGATTGTAGAAAATCTTGGAGAACAGTAAAAAATTTCGAGAATCTTATAGTGTAATCTAATGTAGGGGTGGGAAGTTACCATTATCAAGCCACTGCGTTACCAAGTAGTTTTTCTTCCTTCATCTTACAAACAACTTCCTAGATTACCATTTTTTAAAGATTTTCATGTGATTCCGGTTGGTCTGCAGATTTAATATCTCATTTTTCGACTTGCATATTATTTGTGCAGTTAACTATCAGATTCTATTCTGAAACATGTTAAGAACAAATAAGATTGTTGCAGAGGTGTCATGTTTTATTTGAGTTTCTGCAGAAACCCGATTAAATACCGATGGGGTCGATATAGTAGATGTAGGAGGTATAGGAGATACATGGGACATAGGGGGGGGGGGG
>OENT01000935.1:0-60429 GCA_900239685.1 Rotaria macrura
ATATGTTAGGCCTATCTACTGTGAAAATATCAGTCAGATCGGTGACAGTCATTGCGCAAGGTTCTACAGGAATTGGTCGTGGCTTAGGTGCAATGCCTCTTAGGCATAATAAACTCAACTTGATCACATCTTAAGACTGATGGAAAATATCGATCAATAGGAAACCGTTCTTGAATTGCAATTAATTATGAACTCCGAGTTTTCGTGGATTTAAAAATAAAACTGTACAAAAGACTATGGATATCAACAAGATGTGACCGACGAAGGGGGCTGCCAGTGTGTCTGCGAGTGTGGTTTGTCGTATTTCTTGTGTAACTCTGCACCCCTCCTCTCTTATTAATGTTCGAATGGATGGAAATTTCTGTGTTCTAATCTCACTCTATGAAGGTTTCTTCAAAACTCCGATGACGTAGAAAGTGCTACTCATGTTGTTATCACAGGAATCAAAATTTGGACAATTACTCACAGATAGCAAAAATAACCAACGTTTTCAAAAATTATTATTATGTATTAGTTCAAAGCTTCATTAAAACATATCAAGTCACATTGAGTCAATTGCATAAAGTGTTCCATTATAACGTGTTGGTCACTGTGGATTCTCGAAAAATTGAAACATATTTTCACTACGTATTCATGAGATCGTATTTAAAATTCGATTTTCTTTATTTTCGTGCTCAACTTTCACCAGCCCGTAAAACTAAAAGTTGCAGAAAAATATTTCAAAAATACATATTGGAATGAGGTATACAGCAATAGTAATTTCAATGTTAGAGTTGATTTCCTAAATCATGATTGCTTTTAGTCTAATTACTAGAGTTCGACTTCGAAAGTCTTTTGAACATCTCGAGTGGATATCCATCAACTGATATCAGTGTACTCCTAATTCCAATTCAGCGTTTCAACTTTTTCTGATGCTTAGTCCATAGGATTCTGACGAACTTAGATTTTACAATTGACATCTGAATTCTCGAATACCTCTTAAGAATTAAGTTAGGTTTGGTAAAAGAAGGTAGTAAAAACGTAGAACACATCCCATTTGCGTAGAAATGCCATAAATTTAGAGTGAAAATGTTCAGAAAATTGTCTGAAGCACCTCTGGAGCTTGGTTTCAAGGCTGTAATCATCGAGAATTTTAAATGTAATCAATTTTAATCGAAATTTCAGAGCTACATGTTCTAATTGAAAGCAAACGCAACTTGCACTATTCTGTTTTCGAAGAAAATAATCGGTGAACGTTTTAAATCAAATGTTTCTATCTCTCCGTCTCAAATAAAGATCATAGCAACTGAAGACAATAATAGCAGATTAATTTGCTAAAGTTTCTTGTCATAAAAATACAGCCTCCGAACATAATTAAAAACAAGAGTTAGATTGTTTCAGAAAATTGTTTAACATTTCAAAATCCGTCTCGAAATATCAACAGCGCGAGTTTTGATTATTGAGCAACTGGGTTTGGATGTCGATCCTCTGCAGATCCATACGGATACAAATTCACTCATAACTTAACGACTAATTTGAGAAATGGTCAAGATTTTTCTTAGTTTCAAGCACTCGAACTTGGCAAATTCAGTTAGTAACTTGATATTTTCTTTTTAGAACTAATAGTAAAGTAGAAAAGGGGCATTTCAATCAGCTACAGCCGTTTTCAGATCTTTCTTTCTAATCATGTTAGTGCAAAAAGTTTAGTGTGATTTTCTCCATGCAAACATACCGAACTAACCGTGATCTATCTACTTTGTATGATAAGAAACATTCGCCATGAGATTGAAAAGAAGGGTGTCGATAAGATGATCATTTCATAGATAAACCTTCTCGATAGGTAAGATTCTTAGCAATACGCATTTTTTGCGGTCTTCTAATTGATTTTATGCAATGCATTAATGCTTCATAGTCAACTCGAGCTAATCTTTTTCCATTCAAGATGCTTTATTGTGCTCAGTATCGGCTGGTGAAGCATCACTTTTTACAGAAAATTCTACACGTTTATATGAAATTATTACTTCATGAACGTTATAATGTAGCACATTAATTGGAAGGCAACATAGCTAAGACTTATGTCACATGTAAGTAGATGTTCATGTCTGAACTGATTTATGAGCAAGATGAGCAGCTATTTATAAAAGTAAAAAGAAAACAAAAATTTACCAAAGATGCATCGTTTCTTTCTCATATACAATGGATTCTTGATAACAGTTCCCATTTAATTTCCTTCAATCTGATTCATATTGTTGTTTTTTCTTTCAGTTTATATTTGATTATTAAGTACTTATTCAATATATTAAGCATATGTTTGTTTTTGATTTATGGATACACTTTATACAACACAGGTACTTATTATCAATAGTAGAAGTTTAAACAGCCCTGTAATAATATTTAAAAAGAAAAGATACGAGCAAAATAAGTGATATTTTATTCAAAATAAAATATTTGTTACCATTGCAATCAGGAAGAAAAATATTTAAGTAGCTTCTAAATGATTGAGAAACATTTAAAATGTACATATTCTATTCGAATTCGCATTAATTCTGCATGCAATCTTTATTAGATAAAGCCATACTGCACCGAAATAGTTCCCTGTGACATCACAAAGCATTTTTGATAGAGAAATTGCTATGTGAATATTGATTTGTATATTCCATTTATCCATATTCATCCTGTTTTGAATGTTTAACGAAATTTTTATGATATGTTTGATTGATTCTGAAAGGTCAGACTTCGAAAGAATAAAATAGTCCTTTTTTATCAGCGTTACGTAATTGGAGGGTATGCGGGGGTGAATGAAGGTGAGGATGTTCTTGGTCGTGTCAATGGTGATGAAGAGCACGAGATTGCAGGAAGAAAATTCTGGTACCTTTACCCATATGCCACCCACCCAAGAAGTATTTTGATTACT
Organism: Rotaria macrura; assembly: GCA_900239685.1. Classification (NCBI taxonomy): domain Eukaryota; kingdom Metazoa; phylum Rotifera; class Eurotatoria; order Philodinida; family Philodinidae; genus Rotaria; species Rotaria macrura. The sequence goes on from OENT01000935.1 coordinate 2,894, forward strand.
CATTCAAAAAGAGTATAATCAATTAAGTTTCGATCTAGTCTAAGTTCGGAACGCTTTATAAGTTTTCATTATAGACAAAGATACGAATTCTGACGCAAAAAATTGACTGTATCGTAATCGATTTATAACTCAACTAATTATAATGATACGATGTTAGTCACACTTCGTAAATAGACTGAACATTTCTACGTTGCTCTATATATTTGACTACATAATAAACAGTCTGTTTCTGTTTTATAAGTTTCATAGTAACACGAGTAGGATCAAATACTTTTTTATTTGTCGACTGTTCCCAATTATACCGCTAGATTTATTATTTGCTTGTGATTCTCTCACTCAATATGGCAAACAGAGTGCTTTTCAAAGTATAGAACTAGATTTTGTGAAGCAAACTATGGTTATTTGTAACTAAAAAATAAACAATTGGACCCGTGTCGGCGAAGTGCATGAATTCATCCCACTCTGAGTACAAGTGAAGTTCACACATTTTACATAATCTTATTCAGAAAATCTAGTTCTATACTTTGAAAAGCACTCTGTTTGCCATATTGAGTGAGAGAATCACAAGCAAATAATAAATCCAGCGATATAGTTAGGAACAGTCGATAAATTAAAATGTATTCGACTCTATTCGTGTAACTATGACATTAATAAGAGAGAGACAGACTATCTACTATGTAGTCAAGCATACATAGAGAGAGAGCAACGCAGAAATGTTCACTCATTTTCAATGCGATTTATTTCGAATGAGAAATAAGAGGGGCACTATAAAATGTTTCAGTCATCAGAGATGGAATTCATTTGAGATCAAAGCGTTGAACACGGTGATTATTGCCATCGACGACATAGATATTACCATGACGATCGAATGATAAACCGACGGGCGAATTTAATTGATTCGATTTGTCTCCATCACCGTTTCCACCAATTAAGACACTTCCAAATTCGGCTCCTTTTGGTCAACGCATTATTCGATGATTCTCTTTATCCACCACATAGACAGTCTCCGACTGGTCGACAACGATTCCGTTAGTCCAATTGAATTGTGTAAGACTATCTCCTTCTTCTTGACTGCCGGCGACGACAAGTCTTTCTGTTGCACAATCTTTCCATTCCATCCCACGATTATTTCTAGGATCAGACACATAAACCGCACGTTCTCGGTTGACAAAGACGCGATTAGAATTTGAGAGTTGATCAGAGCAATTTCCTTCTCCATCTCCACCAGCAACTACTGTTCCTTTAGTGTCACCTCTTTGATATCGTCTTACTTCATGCTTTTCGTAGTCAACGACGTAGAGTGATCCTTGTTCATCCATGGTCAAACCGATACAATGGACAGTTGAAATCAGTACGTCATCTTGTTTTCCACCTAGAAGAGGTCATGGAACAATTCTTCTATTCGCAGTGTCGGAGATGATGAGGCTATCTGTCTCTTTGTCGACGATGGCATCGTACGGTTGATTCGATTGATGATCTTCACGTCCCATTTCATTACCACCAGCAATGACTTGTCCATTCGTTGCACCGGATTTCCATCCGGCAATCCGATGATTCCATTTATCAGCGATGTAAATGGTTTGTTCATCATCAACGAACAAACCTGATGGGCAATTGAGTTGATTCGTTTCACCACCCTCCCCATTTCCTCCAACTACAGTAACACCCTTCTGTGACCATTTAGCATCGACAGGAATATCAAGCTCACACCCAAACATGGGCACTACTGAAATAAAATAAAAGAGCTTCAGAGAGTTCTCTTCATCAAGGATCAACTTGGTCATCTTAAACTACGTGTCTTTCGAGATAACTAGTCTCAGAAGAAGGATTTTCAAGTACAGGTTCTTAATCGAAAAACTCATCTGAAATTTTTATAATCAAATGCTTCGAAAAGAAAAGAATTGTCATCTCTCGATATAGTTTACCCTGAATGCAGTATCTCAAGTTTTCCTCCGATGGGTTTATTTCGATACGTCGATTTAAGATTGAGTGTTCGCGAAGTGCCATTTTCCATTGGGTTATTTCTGTCTGTCTCTGAAGGTATCACTAGATGTATGTTTAGAGTAGTCAATTTACTAATTCAATCTGCTCGACGAATCCCCTCTTTCTTCAATTTTCATGGATTCTTATAAAATGAAAATGTGCAAAGGCCACTACAAGCGTTTTTTCGCTCGATGCTTCAGGATAATGTACAAAATTCCAGACTTCCACGTATTACCCATCGTTTTATGTCTTTGTATTGCTTTCTGATCACACTCACCAGAGACTGAAAAAGATCGCATCGTCATTACCAGAAAGTCTATCTTTTTTTGCATATCATGCAAAGTTCAGGTAACGCGCAGACAAAAGAGGCACTTGGTTCTTGAGTAATACACAACGAGTGATAAACCATGTCAACTACTCCAAGCTCATGAATTTGGTGTGATATGGTTTTATAGTTGACAGATAGACCTACGTCCTGATCATCAGAAAACATTGACAGCATGAAAAATGAGTGAACTATAGGCAAAAGATAAAATAATGTATGCGTCTGAATTTTTACAAGTCTAAAAATTTGTTTCGCATTTGGGAACATCATCTGGGACATTAAAATAACAAGTTTCATTTGTATTTCAAGGTACCACAGTACTATTTTAAATGTTAAACATATTTCCATTAATGAAATACAATAAGAGAAAAATAGCGTTTTCAACCTGTTGTTACATAGAAAAGATGAATTTTGGCTACAGTAACCATCATTTAATTTGATAATTCTTAAAAGACAAACGAGTTAGATCAACGCAAGATCTACGAAAATCTGGATAAAAACGTTAATTGAATAAAATTTGTTGCTTCATCTCTGAAAATTTGAGCGCTCAGCTTCATATTGAATCTCAATTTAGTGATTTTATTTCAGTAACTGTTACTGCATACATTGTTTTTGTAGAGCACTTATTCTCATGAAAATGGTCATAAATCGTATAAAACCTCTGAAAAATATATAACGGTTTTCTTAATCAATGCCCAAACTATATCCTTTTTTAGATAATACAGCGATTAAGACAATAATCATGACCGACAAAGATTTTAAACTTAGGCATGTATTTAAAATACAATATAAAGTATAGTGGTACTGTTGTGAACACGCTAGTACATGTATGCATAGGGAATACGAAACATAGCAGTGCATCGAATCTAGCAACTATATATTTATGAAACAAATTTGAAACTGTGAGCCGATTACTAGATTCAAAACTAGACTTATTGTTATCCGTAATTCTATCCAGTAGTTCGTATTATGAGAATTTGAACTTATGACTGATTCTGCAATGGAATTGATGTCACTAAACAGTTCACTTTCTTTTTCCGAATTAAACTCATAGGTTGGAGAAGTGTCTCACAGTGGTGGTTTCAAAAGATTTATAAAAGAAAAACAATGAGTTCTGGTGCAACATGCAAGCCTATAAACCGTTTGATAATTCCTAATCACTCAAAACTCCACTGGTCAGCAGTTAAAATATTTATGGAAAGACTCACTTGATAGAATTACAGACAGCAGTGCATCTTAATTTTTAATCGGGCAACCAGATCAGGTAACACGAAATCAAAATACTGAATAAAATTAAACCTGTAAAGTTACTGAAAATAAACATTTAGATGATTTTCGTACTACATTTTGCAGTAGAGTGGATCTAAAATAATCGTTGACATAGATCTTGAAATTTCGCAAATAGTCTAGTATGTTTGGAATTAAACTACAAGAAAAACTGAGAGCATACTTCTAAAATATTTTATATACAAAAAAGACATATTTGAGATATTTTTATAAGCACTAGAATAGTATTTGCCGATGGTCTATGTTGATGTATCTTGTATTTAAAAGAAATTCTAGCCAACTGTCTTCATTGTTGCATAATTCATAAATGTAGATATTATTTAGGAATTTGATCCAGAAAACTCTTGTGAATAGTTAATGAGACTGATATTGATAGGGAACTGTGGGATATCATCAAAAATGGTCAAACATTGATAATAGGTTAAAACAAGCCATATTCGTTTGGACACAGTGTAAGCCGACCCGACTTATGTCATTTGTTTTACTCTCTGGTAAAAACTCATGTTTTTGCCTTTTATAAAAAAACCGAAAATCTATTTCAGATCGTGCAAGATCATTCAAACATTCAAAAACTGTAAGATTAATAACATATAAACCTCCTAAATCTTAAACAAATCTTACAGTGGTATTCTTGTTAAATATGAAGGTCTATTTTTTGTGAAATATTGTATAGTTACAGATAAGATTGTTTTTAACTTAGGCTAGGCAAAATAAATGAACTATGGTCCTTAGAAGTTTTTCAGTTAACTATTCATTTATTATCTTGATTTACTTTCAACATCGAATGAAAAGGTAATTATATAGAAATTGAATTTGGTGCAAGACATTGTACTTTGAAATGCATTGCAAGATGCGGGAAATTTCGAATCGTTATAGTGAAACTATTGTATAAGAAATGTATGGTTTGAATTTTTCTGAAGAACTGACTTTAAGATTGACGTATAAAATTGTACAAGATCCATTAGTGTGATTGTTTAACTAGGTGTGAGGAGATGTATAAAAACTGTGGACCGAGTGAGAATGAGAAAGAATTAATACACGATACCACTTATGACTGCAAGAATAGATTCATTGTTATATGAGCAACACTTGCGGGTAAGAATATTTCGAATAATTTAAAACCTATGATTAACATTTGAGATTGAAATAACTTTGTTATCTAATATTGATTTCCTCTTCTACTTATGGTATTAGAAAATTCAAGAACTTCTAGATAGATCAAAAGTGTAGTTATTTACATGAAAAGAAAAAAGACATTTCCGTTTGCGAACGGTACTTTGGTTACAAATAAAGTCTTTTATCTACAGAATTTTTGATCGCCTAATAAACGGACGCATTCTTTTTATAAATTGTTGCCTTATGTTTTAAAGTAACATTTGTAAAGTTTTCCACTTTTCAAAGTCGGCAATCAGCATTCACCTTTGATTCTATCACTGTAAGTGGCTTTTTAGTTTGTTCGAAAAATAAATACTTAATCGATGAATGAAAGAAGTCCAGTAAGAGAACCGATAATTAAACGCTATAAGGAAGAAAAATTTTCCATTTTTCTATTTCACGAGATTCAGCATCAAAGATATTATCATTGGGTTTTGGGTACTCCGTTTAAATATTGAGAACAACTACATACGCTTCAAAGAAACAGTTCGTAGTTACAGAGTATTGATTTTATTGATAAATCTCTATTAATAAATAAATTCAACAGAAGTAGACTGATGAAAAAGCGATAATCTTTCAAAAGACCTTCCACCATCAAAGATACAACTAAGCACAACATAAATAATGTTTGTATTAGGCTTCTATGAAGGAAATTCATAAATTCTTGGATACTTATATCAAAGAACTAGAAGCATGAATTGCAACGTAGGGTATTTCACTCTATGTTGCTAGTAGAAGAGAAAGGGCGCCAGTGAACGTGTCTATCTTCAAATTACATGTCTTTCAAAATCAAATTCTTCTTACATATTCAACGATCAAACTGAAATCTTCCAAAGAAAGGAGTTGATAAGTCTATCATTTGAGTAATAGAAATATTTCTAGTGTAAGATGTGAAGTAGATGAATATTTAAGTAAAATCGATAGAGCATTATTTTTCACTGACGAAGAAACCATGTATGATCGTGCCATCATTGTAGTTGAATTTTCGGAAAACATAGCTTTTATAAAAAATAAAAAATAGCTATGATCTAATTTTCAAAAGCAAAACGTATGTAGAGTTCGCTACACTTTTCAACGCTGAGCATACAGCCAATCATAAAAAGCATCAATGCATATATTTTCATATAATTTGCAACTTGACAATTGAGCTAAGCTATAATCATCGATGTATAATCTAGATGGAAGAACTCACAAATGAAATGTCTAGCAAATTTGTTCATAAGGGAAGATGAGAAATTCTCACAACACCTTGAGAATTGCAAACACTAGATTGTTGATTATAAATAATAGAACTATCCGAAAAAATATTTAGTCCTATTGCATACTAGTAACAGATCCACTCTAGTGTACTTTTCTTTGTTCATTAGAAACTTCTTCTTGTTTGAAACAATGATACTCTCCACCAATGAGTATGTGAACATTTTGGCTAATTTTAAAAACTATTTGAACTTTCGGGAAGGTCAGCGTTCTCGAAATGTGTACCAAGATGTGACTTATGTATTTTGCTTTCAAAGAAAGTTATATGAGAGGAAAAATAGAAAACATATTTTCAATCGATTCAACTTTAAATGTCCTCATCGAATATCAATTGTACAAGGTGTGATGATATTTAACGAAATAGATCAGTACTTATTATGAATTACCATAAATTTTGAATTAGGAAAAGTTTTATTAATAAACGATTGTCTTCAACAAGTTAGATTATGGACGCACGTGTCGTACTCTCGGTGTTCAATTTTATATTCAAGTCAAAATGACTGTGATCAAAAGGTAATTACAAAAGTTTTAACTGATGATTGTCTATATAGTTGGCTAAGCACCATTGAAAATGAGAAAGATATTAAACAGCTTAGTATGAGGACTGCAAGAAATCATCGCAGCGTACACTAAGGTAAAGATGTAAAAATAAAATTTTTAGACATGAATTCTAATTAATACTGACACATAATATTCTAGTTCAACATTATTGTCTTCATTATCAAGAAACATCCATTTGGTGAACAATAATGACTTTTAGTTGATTTTTCTCGTTATTTTATTTTCTTTTGAAAAAGAACTGAGATAAATTAGAAAGCATCAGTTTTTCATCGTCCAGCTCTTCGATCATCGATTCCAAAAGATACGTTTACGAATCAAAAGGAAAACATTCTGTTTGTTTTTTTGCTTTCACGAATGAAAACCGTTGGGTTCCATTGATCTTAGAGAAAAGAAATTTCTTGCTGAAGTTGTTAGGAAGCAATAGATTGAGTCTTTGTAAAACATAAAATGATAACATCAACTATTAATAATTTTCATTGAAACATCTCAGAATTGATGCAGGGTGTGTCAGAATGTTCTAATGAGAAAATCTTTGAGTTTGAACTGGTATACGATGGTTTTTCAAATTCGCAATAGCCCATTGTTTTGTGCCATGTTTCAATTTTATTCTAGAAGACATTTGGACAATATCATATTTCTTTTAAAATAACTTTGCAGATGTATCTAAAAGAATCCAGTCACGATGAAACCATTTATTGAATGAAGTTCTATAGTAAGTGTCTAAGAAGGTCTTCGAAAATTTTTCAATCTATATTTCTAACTATTGATATTCATTAAGATAACGAATATGTGTCGTCTACTTATTTTCACAGTTTATAATGCTTTCTTTTATTAATAGGTTGTTACATTCCTCTCATCCGTCTAGGATCTGAATAGGAGCAAGATAATAATACAGATTAGATATTTCTAAAAATTCGTTCTTGAGTGGTTCTTGCAGAAGGTCTTGTTGAAATTTATGCTTCTATTAAGAATATGGGATCTCACTATCATCTTGAAATATGTTTTACAGAGTGGATACAATCAAGACTATTTTAGGATGATCATAAGAAAAGAACTGACTATCACAATTTCATCAATTGAAACATTTTACCAAAATGTAATCAAAACCTTGACAAAAACATTAAGAATTCATCAGTGATTCTTGTTTCCAGAATTTTTTTCGATGTTATAACACATGTTTGCCTCGAATATGATACTTAGGTTCCAATCAGAATACAACAAAAATTAGTAGATTCATTGAGGATCTTCTTAAGAAAATGTCAATCGAAAAAAGTTGACAGAGGATGTAAACTTCACATAAGGTGTTTTAAACAATAAAAATGTACATGTGCAGTTGTTTTTATAAATAGAATGTATGAAGTTTTGTAGTTTTGAAGTTTGATAGGATAACAAAAAATAGGAAAAAGTCTCAATATCTAATTTACCAATTCAGAAAATACTCGCGCCTGATTGACAGCAGAAGAATATAACACATAAACATGAGAAACTAAGAATTACTGTTTTTCAAAAACCGAAATAATCACATAGGGACCATTAACGCATTATGCCATCATCTTTCATCCGATATTTTTACTCTTTCCAGTTTCTCAGTGCCAGTAATAATTTCTCCGAGTAATCACCACCCAAATAATATAGACCGGGTATAGTCATTAAAATATTATCCAATATTCTCTGCAAGTATTCTTTATGGGTGCAGATGTGAACCTTGAATTTATTTAGAATCTTAATGATTACCATGTCTCATTTTGGTATTCAATTTTAGTAATTTCTTGGCATTTCTATCATTCAATTAATATCCAGAAAAAAATACCACAGAGGCAAGAATATGAATGTTCTACTTATATAGAGTTCTCTTTTCTCAGGTTCATGTATTCGCTATAATATGAGCAATTGAAAATAGTCCTAGCTTTCTTTCTGGATGCATCGCTAAGAAAGGTACGTTTACAACAAGTTCTATTGAAGGTTATTTATTAGGAAAAACGTACATGTAGACACTAGAAAATAAGTCTATATGATTTCTTTTGTTGTCTATTTCACAATATCACTTAAGAATAGAGCAGCACGTTTTAGTCTCTATTTTCCTCAACTGCAATTGAGTCATCATATGTTGTGATTTTACATTGCAACTTTCCCTTGTTTTTCAATACTTTCCTCTAGTTTTCTTTCAAATTATGAACTCTTTTAGATCCAAGTTTCCACGTTATCATAAAGTACAATTTTAAAGGTTTAACGTACGTATGACAGGCCAATATTAGACCATACTTCTGGATTCTTATGATTGACGCTATCTTGTAGTCAAACACTAGTGGACGAAACATTCAGTAGATTATTCCATCTTTATTCTACAGAAGCAGCTTATGGGAGGGGTGTACAATCTCTATTATCATAACAGTAATCAAGCAAAATTAGGAAAGAATAATTTGCAACTCAAACAGATTTCTTAAAGAATATTCGGGAAACAGAAAATTTGAAAAACAACATGAAATTGCTATTATTTAGCGTTCGTTAGTATTGATAAAATCTTTTCATTCGAATAATATACATGTATATTTCACACAACGAAATTTCAATGAAAATAAACTATGGATCCATTAATAAAATCTAGTAAAGCATTTCCCAGCAGCATTCTAGAACAACAGCTATTATTGAACAAACATAGCCTTTTCTCAATTGCTTTTTATATGTTGAGAAAACAATAATATCTTTCAGACTTCTGAAGTGACAACAATGAATATGGATGATTTCATCCTGACAATTGATTCCAGCTGCTCTACAGCTGGTCAACTTTTTTCAGAATTTGTTTTCCGCTTCTTCTAGTGTTGATAAAATACACGAATGATCATAGGCCAGTCGAAACTATTGTGACCGTCTTCATCATCATGTACATCAGTATGATTTAAGCGAAACTTATATGAATTGTTTAACATTCGACTTTTTCCACAGCAACTACATATTGTTGTTGACCAATGCTGATTAGAATATATGATGAAAAAACAGAAACTATCGATATTAGACGTCCTATCGTAATCTATGAAAGAAACGATAGGTTGAAGAAGAAATAATCAACACATCGACAAAAGAACATCAACAGAAACTCGGTACAAGCTGTACAAGAAAACGAATCATAAAAGGAGACGATTGTATAAGTACAACATATGCATGGTCACATGAAAGTTGATTTCTTATACTCTGAAATATCTTTTATAATGGAAATTCCAAATCTTCGATTCTAGTGTTGTTTCTCATACATATTCGTTCACAAGATTCATTATTGTTTCTGCTTGTGTATCATATAGACAGTATGTCAAATAGTGGTGTGAGTTTTTCGATGAAATCTACTCTAATATGATTGATTAGTTTCTTTCTATTGCAGCTCGATGATTAATGAAGGAACATTGAAATAGATGTTCGTTCAACTTCAATCATTTCTGAGTTTTAACACACAAAACATTTTCTATTATGTTGATCGAATCTAGGGTTCTGAAAATTCATCGAATTTGTTTAGCAGCTTGCAAATCGATGTTCTTAATAGTTACGAGAGTGTTTTTTGAGTTATGAGAAGTATTTATTTGAATCCCTTTTCTTATGATTTAAATGACACTATCTATTATCATAGTATGAAGTATCTCAATAAATTGCATTTCCAACTGGTATTCATGATCTCGATACATCATGAAATAAATTTTTTGCAATATACGATAGTTAACGACGCGTAGTATTGCTGCAAGGTATTGCAACAACACGACACAGCGAAAAATATTTGAAAGTGACACTCAGTGCTGCGATTCGGAAGTATCATTAAAATTATCTATTTTAAAATCATAATTAAATCATTTTGCTCAGTTTTAAATACTCTTGTTCGTCGAGTTCATGGAAGTTGAAACCAAAGTGGGGTTTTATTTGATAGTTTAAAATTACTAATTAATCAATATTCTTCTATTGAATGAGCTCTCTATAAGAAAAAAACGGAGTCCCTAAAACTCTGCATTCAACGATGAACGAAAATACCTCATGTGATTCCTGATTAACAGTAAAGTCGGCTAACTATTAAAAACATGTTAAATTCTTCGCCAGTGGGAAGTGTTTTAAATTCGTAAAGCAAAATTACTGATGCTCTTAAACCTATTTGCACCTATATTTCCCAGAACGCTCGTAGAACTATCGAAGACGTTATATGCATGTCTTCAATAAATTGTCTCAGTAAAAACTGTGAAATTCTCTTCATCTTCTTTATTTTGGCATCGGTTCGGTTTGAAAAAAACATGAATCAAGTCCGATCACTGATCCTAATTTAATTACATTTAGTATACAGATCGCGCGCAATGTTCTTTTATTTTTCTGTTCTCTGTTGTAGTTTCTCTCTAATGTTTGCATGTATTCTTCGCATTAATATTTTGTTTCTTTTTTCTTATCTTTTGAACTTCATATTTATTTTAACTTCGATATTTTTACTATGAAATTGTTTCACTGATTCTGTACAGCAGAGAATCAATTTTCGTTTTGTTTATTTTTTTTGTATTTCAAACGAGTACACCATGACTTTTTCGGCTCAAATATAATTCAGCTTATAACCTACAATTATGACAAAAAATCTACTTCCAATATATAAAATTCAACAGGAATGATAACCAAAGGTTATTCTACGAACAGTTGTCCTATTCGTTGTTTGGAAATTTCTTCTCAATCAAGATTGTGAGTATTGATATAGGAAGAACATATACCCATACTTTCAAAAATCAAATTGAAGAAACAAAATAAAAGATTTACTTAATAACGCCCTGTGGTCGTCTCCTATCTCCTATCTTTTTTAAATGTTACTTCGAAGAGAGTTAAGATAAATGAATAAAAGTAAATGAAATTTATTTTCCAGGTTATTCATAAAATAAAATAATTTAAAAAAAGTAAAAACACGCATATATTTGGTTATAATCATCATATGTTTTTATATTCTTGAATAAAACTTGGTTATTCTATAAAAATTCCAACATTAATTTGTTGGTAGCCGCATCACTGACTCTTCTAGCAAATTCGTCAATAAGTCCATCGACAGATGTCAATTGAGTACTAATTTGAACAAATGTATTTACTAAGTCTTCACCTGTAAAACTCTGATGAAATTTCCCTCCACCAGCGTCTGCAAGTTTAGTGAGAGTTGCTGTATCAGCTCCGCCACCAAATGCTATAGTATGAACTTGAAGACCCAGACTCTTATGTTTCATGTAAATGTTGGTCATTTCATTTGGTCCACCACTTCCTCCTCCATCTGACATAAACAATAACACAGGTATGTAACTATTTGGCGCTCTATTCAATATTTCTAAAGCTTTATCTAAAGCAGGTGAGAAACGGGTGCCTCCACCCTTCATTGAAGCTAATGAAGGAACCCCACGTGATATGGCAGATCTTTCGCAAATAATGCGAGCTCCATCATCAAACTGTATTATACTAACAATATCATTTGTTGATTGCTGAGCAATGCCAAGGCGTTTTTGTAAACTCATCGTGTATGCGGCAGTTAAATCAGTCCATTCTTGACCACCCATGCTTCCACTTTCATCTAACACAAAAACAAAATGATAAGGTTTGTTCTGTTCTTGAACTGAACTATTATACAATTGAATTTCTCTAAGTAATTCATCACTCTTGCGATTTGGTTGAAACTTGCGCAAATGTGTTAAAAACGTGCCAGCCATTTTTTTCGTAGCAGTTGCTTTTAAATGACAAAGTATCAGATCAATATTGTTTTCTGTTAATTTTTTCATGATATCCTCAACTTTCATATTATTTAATCCATTTGGAAATCGATCAGCATTTGAATCATTACAATCACGACCATGAGCTGGTGCATCGCAGACTAAGACTATAAACTTTGCTCGAGCATCCCACGTTAATTTTGAAGCATGATCTAATGCTCCTATAACATCTTCTGGTTCATCAGTACCTCCTGTTGCAGTTAATTTTGCCAAAAACTCTGATACTCTATTAGTTTGTTTGTCATGATATATTTTCCGTTCATTTTTTCGTTGCTCAGCTGTTAATTGACTACCGAGTGTATTTGCTTTCTCGAATACAAGCTCTTCAATTTTCGGATTATCTCCCTCATCTCGATAGGCAACTACAGAATATCTTAAAATAAAATCCATATCCGGAAAAGATTCTTCTACTTTTGTCATAATGCCAGATGTTATTGCATTAATTTGTACTTTGACGCCACTTAACCAAGGTGTCATACTTCCTGTAACATCAATAACAAAGCAAACATCTAAACTCATACTTCCACCCCCTGAACCACTGGATAAATGTGCATCTCTTTCAGTGCGAAGAATTGTTTCTATTGAATTAAATTCACGTTTAAAATCATTGAGTAATTTTTGTGGATCATCATTTGTACCTTGTATAATTCGTGTTTTCAGCAATTGATTATCATCTTCTAAAATCGGTAAAGGACCATTATTATCTTTTCTATATTTATATCTAAATGCATCACAAAGTGCAGCTGGTATAGTAGCAATAATCCAATCACGATAGAAGCGATGAACACATGGTCTTTCAAATCCAATTTGAATTCCAATAACTTCAACATTTTCTGAATCAGCACGAACTAAAGCTTCAGTTAATTTTAAACCACATGTTGTATAACCATCTGTTAAAACAAAAATTTTTTTATTATTTGCAACAGGTTCTTGCGATAACATATCAAGTGAATATTCAATTGCAATAGCATCATTTGTACCAACTACTGGAGATATGATGAAATTTTGAAGTAACATATAAATTGTCAATTCATCCCATGGTTGGTCAAATTTCTTTAATATTCTTACACATTGATCGAATAAAATAATTCCAAAATTATCGATTCCGCATTGAACTAGTGATGATGTTAATAGAAGTAAACTTTCTATAGCACAATGTTCTAAATGACCAATCATTGACATTGATGTATCAATTGCAAACATGATACTATATTGACGTTTACCACCTGCTGTTTTTGAACTTCCAATTCGTTTATAAGCAAAATCAGTTGCAATCGCTTTGACTAAACCAGGTAAATTAATGGTCCAGAAAAATCAGCCCGACGACGACTAAATTTATTACACGGCATAACATAATCTTCCATTACATTTGATAATTCATTAATTACTCTTATTTGTTCTATTTGTGCTTTTTGCCATGTTTGTTTTGCTTTTTGAATAATATCTTGACTTTCATTTCGAATTTTTTTATATTCCTCATCAAGTCTCTTCTGTGCCTTTTCCATAAAGTCTAAACGTAGTTTATGATTATTTTCTATTTCTTTTCTTTTCTTATCTTGTTCCATTGAATTTATTGCATCATCTTCATGTGGCAATGTATTTGTTGGTGTATTTACATAACATAATGACTTTGCTATCGAACCAGATCCACGATCTTGTAATGCACCTTCATATGTTGTTGTTGTCAATAATTTTTCTACCGGCCACATACAATCAGACTTTTCGTTTCGCAAACAAGAACGAATTGATTTTCCTTCGTTGTCTAAGGTCTGCTCGTTATCAGAAGTTTGAGTTGATGTTGATGGATCATGTATTGACTTAATCATTTTGTCAAATGCTGAGATAAGTAAACTTGATGCCGAACTACTTAAACTTTCTAGAGAGGGATCAGACGGATCGACTGATAGACATAAATTATCACAAATTTCCTTTAGTTTAGGTTCGAGGCCTTTCATTTTTTCAGCTAAATTTTTCGAACGAACATGTAACAGAGCTAGTGAAAAATTGAACTCTTGTTTTGTTTTATCAAATTGATCTTTATCCTCACGTATTTCCGTTGATAATGCATCTGTTATAACTAATGCCATGCGTTTGACATTGTTTGTTGAAGATATATATGAATGACCCCATGTATAACCAGCTATTGCTGCAACACCAGTTGAAATATGAGAACTTTCGCAAAATGTTAATCCCTCTAATATCAATTGACCAACACGAAATGTTAATGGTCGATCAAATGGTTTTAAAATGACTTGACTGCGTTCACTACGATTGCCAAATCGCCCAACGGCAACTCGACATTCAAGTTTTCGCAACGTTTCCAGTATAATGATCAAAGCTTCATGAATATAATTCTCATAAATACTCATTGAACCACTATTATCGATCATAATAAGCCATTCAAAAACAACAGAATGTGAAAATTTATTAAATATATCACTTAATTTATCTCGGACTTCAGCACGTATTTTATCAATCACTAAATTAATTGATTTACACGATGCTAATTTTTGATACGACCATGTGTTTGATTGAGAATGGAGTAATTCTTCTAATTTTGTGTTATATACAGCCATTGGATTCTTTTGTTTCTCATGATAAATTCCAGCTTGATACATGTCATAAATATTTGCATTATTCAATATTTCACGAATTTTTTCTTTCGTTGGTATTAAATTAGGCATATCCTTTCTATCTACAATGCAGTTCGCTGCAGCTATTGCATCTAAATCTGGTTCACATTTGTCGCCTGGATTGGGTGAATCTAAGGATGATTGCTGGTCATACTCTTGTTTGACAGTAGTAGGTGGATGATCAGGATGGGAAGAGGAGAGTGTTTTCAGATCTATTCCTGGTTTGACTTCAACGGGTGTTGATGAACCATCTTTTCTCAATTTTGACTTTTTCCCTTGTCTCGGATCTACTAATTTTGGTAAAAAAATCTTTGGCTTTTCTTGGCTGTCTGCAGTATTCTCTTCAGTTACTTCATTAGAAAGAAAAAAGTCGAGTGATGGAGGGGGATGTTTGTCTCTTTCCTTATTTTCGTTTTCTATTTTTTGTATTAATTTCTCTTGTTCTCCATGTTTCAAATGTTCAAATGGATCATCAAAGTCAAAACCAATTTTGAGATTATTTTCATCAGTCTTTTTGAATATATTTCCTACTAAGTCTAAATTATAATCATCGTCATCATCATCAGTCTTTTGTTTAAATAGACTTAAATCTTTAAATATAACTGAAAGTTCTTCAGACAACATATGAATTGGTAGTGATGAGAGTTTTGTTTTCAATATCTTTATTTGTTCTTGAACAAAGCGAGTTAATGGATCATTAACAAATATAGCCAACCCCGTTTCTAATCCTAGCAAATATTTCAATAAATTTATACCATTAATGATAATTCGAAATGCCAATGTGTTATTTTTATCATTAATTTGTTTATCATTTTGAATAAGAGAACAACAATTTGTAAAACTTCGTGACCATTTCGAAACAATCAGTGCTAACCGAATGAGACTATCAATTAAATGCTCTTCTGTCAACGTTCTATCGATAGCCAAATTGGAAAAATGAATCTGAACTTGTTTTAAAGTCTCGGACACCTCATTGGCATCCTTTTCAGCATTTTTGTATCGTTCAATGTAACCAGTAGAATCAGGATTATTATTTTGAGTTTCATCCGGTGAACCCATTGTTGGTTTTGATCCAGCATCATCCGGCTGTATTTCATCGTGTTTTATCATGTTTTTCAACCATTGATTAGGATTTTCGTGTATTTCGTTTTCAAAAGAAAAAGAAGGTTTGTATTTCGGTAATTTCTCTCTATCTAAACAAATTGAATTTTCTCTATAAAAATTAGGTTCATGGCGAATTTGAATATCTTGATTAGGTAAAAGATGTGTGCCTTGGTTTTGTGTTAAATTTTGATGAAGATTCACGGCAGTAAGTATCAAAGAAGGAAAACGGATTGCATTCAAAAGTTGGTTATTTGGTTCATGTGCATACAAACTGATAGCATGAACAAGTTGTTTCAAATCTTGTTCCGATATTTGATGGCCTTCATTTATTGCGGCTTCAATAATAGTAAAGAAAACCGATTGAAAACGATCACTTGTTGATGTTTCATTTGACAAACGTTTATAATTTTTCCATAAAGAAAGCATCGATTTTGCTACTTTAGAAACAGCGTCACATTGGACTTGTGTAAGTGCTTGTAGGAAATCGCATTCGTTTGTCGCATTAATAACTTCATGGGATGACCAACTCAAGGCAGTGAAAATCGTTTCAAGTTTACCTTTGTGACCCTTCTGAGAAAATGATGCAACATATCGGAATCGTTCAAGAAAACCAGTACAATTATTTTCTTGCGCCGTATGAGAAAGGCCTTGAATAAAAATATTTAAAGTGCCTTCAATTGAAGGATGCTTGGCAAATTGAAATAATGCTTCTGATGCATACCATACAGGAGACTTACGCCATTCACTTGATATACATCCGCACAAGATAACTAATTCAGACCAAGTATCAATCGCTGAGTTATCATATGTTTGAGAGTAGTTGCGCAATTTTTCTACTGCTAATAATGCTCTATTTAAATAAATCATTTGTTGTGGTGAAGATATTAAATCACTTTTTCTGCAATGTAAAATAAAGCTCGTTGTATTATTAATTATACTTGAACTATTGTCATTTCTTAGTGACTCCTTTAGTACGAACAATTCTTTTGATATATTTTTGATATATTCATCTTCAATCCGATGTCCAACTGCTCGACGAATATCATTTTCTAGTACTTCTTCATCCATCGGCATTATATAAGTTTTTTTAAGTAACATTTTTACGATAGATTGTGGATCGAAAATGTATTCAATTAATTTAATGATGCAATCTTGCCATCGAGGCTTCTTGTCTATCCAGATAGCACGAATTTCATTAGTTCCACAATTCAGCAGATCGATTGAATAGGTTGTAAGTTTTTCGAATGACTGTTTAGGAAACGCACGATAGTTTAACAATGTCTTTGCAATATTCGCAAGTAAAGAAGCTTCTTGTCTCATTTGAAAGTTCTCTGGTATCATTTCACAGATTATTTGCAGTGATTCGGATGTTGAAATTGTACCTGCTGTACCCAAATTTAAACAAGAGTTCCATAATAAACTCAAATCAGGTTCCAATTGCTGTATAAATATATTGAAAAAACTTGCTAAACTATCTTCAATAGAGTTTTCTACATTTTGCTGTTTATTTTTATCTTGGTCAAAAAATAATGCTGATATTGCCCTGGAAGTTGAAATCGCTGTTTGCTTCAGAATATTTGTATGCCACGGCCATTGCTGTACAATATAGTCTAACTCTTGGTCTACTGCAACAGTAAGAATTTTAGAACCATAATTCAAAAAGTTTGAAAATGTTTCAAATAATTTTAATGATGGTCTTAAAGCAGCATCAAGTATTTTTATCATTTGATCAAATGGTAATTCTGAAGATAGATTAAACTTCGTCATAACACGAAGTATAGACAATACATCAATGAATTTCCATTCTTGTTGATCTAATGTAATTAGTTGAGTTGATAAACATGCAGCTGCTACACCGATTAAATCTTCGATAGTATCTTGTGATAATGGCAATGTTATAGCCGGATGAATGTTCCATCTATAAATGATCTTTTGAATGAACTGATGCGCTAATTCTGTGCCTGTAATAGAGTGTCGTATTTCATTGATAAGTTTGACTACATTCGATTCATTTGGTATTGGTTTATCGTGAAATGAGTTTTGAAGTATGTCTTTAATCTTATGTAAAGCTTTTGTTTTATCAGTATTCGTTGTTGAACTTCGATATGTATCTAATGTGCATGCTAATGTGTCCCAAGAAATTGATACTATATTAGTAAATAGTTCGTTCAAAGTTTCGATCTTTACATCAGAATACGTGATATTTGTATTTGTTTGAGATGTACCTACTGTGCCAGAAATCAGAAAACAGAACGGACGATACTTATAAACCATTTGATCAGGACCAAGAAATATTTCTCTCAGAGAAATCACTTGTATTTCTTGTAAAAATGTTAATGGTTCATTTAATGTTTGAATTGAATCTTTTAATTCAACAATAACCTTTAGACTAGCCGAAGATTCTCTTACAATTATGGAGTCGCTTTTATTTGCTTTGACAAATTCATCTAATGTTCTATGAATATGTATATCGGTTGCAGGTTTGAAGCGTTTCTCATTGATCATAACAACAACACTTTTTAATTCAGAATGTGATGTAGGAAAATAATTGACAAGCAGATGTACTGGATCACCTGTTGCAGTAAGTTTCGTTTCGAAAACATAGCTTTGACCTGATGTCATATGTCCAAAATCTTTCCAATAATTTTTACAAACTAGTCGACCTTGTTTGATATTTATCTCACATTCAATAGTTTTCGTTGTTCCATCTTGAGTTTGTATATTACATTTGATTTTACTATTCTCAAAATGATACAAATGAGATGAAATGGACAATGAATTTCTCATATTTGGTCGAAGTTGAATGTCAACTATGTTATCATGATTTTTTATTGAAGAATTATTTTGTTCGATCATTTTAAAAGTACTTGATGATTCTATTAAATTAACTTGTGTCATCAATGTTGTTCGTCCTTTATTGTGAAATTCCAACGTTGAATTGATAGGTAACAATCGATTATTCTCTAGAAGTTTTTCTTGTTGAAGCCAATCTAAATCAGCATTTAAAGAACTAATGTCTGTTCTCAGGTTGGTTATCATGTCTGTTTTGCCACATGTTATACAAATTTTCAGTTTCGTTTCTTTCGAACCGATTGAAAGCTTTAAGGAACTGGAGAAAGTTTTCTCTTCTCTTCCATAAATCCACAGACGAATATTCACACGTCTCCTCTTTTTTATGGTAATAATATCATCAATAATATTCATCCAATATTTTGTTCCCTTTGAAATATCTGTAATAGCATGTAAATCCATACTACTCAAATTTTCAATAGTAAATGTGACAAGTCGAATTTCATTTAATGGAACATCAAGATTTATTTCGTCTCCTACTTCCCAATGATCGTTTGAAGATGGTAAATAAATTCTGAATTCTGGTTCTTGAATGCTAGCTGTAATCGGTAGTCTTTGTGGATCAGCTCCATCATAAACTGTCATCAGTTCTGCTTTCAATTCATCAACTTTATCTGCACAACGCAAAATAATACTGATTCTACTTGTTGATTTTGAAGAAACGATTAATTCTGTTGGTGAAACTTCTAATCCTGATAAACATTCTCTTAAACATTTAACACCAAGACGTAGTCTAGTTGTCAGATTACTATTGTTTTTTACTGTCAAAACTTTAGTGTGAATACCACTTCCACAAGCTAAGTTGCCAAATTCAATTGCTTTTTCTGATATTTCAACTTTTGAACACTCGACAATACCTGATACGTTTAGATTGCCAATCGGCTTAAGTTGATCACTACCGGCACGTGCTTTGACAGCAATTATTCCAGTTGTCCTCAACTTACATTCCTGTGCTGATATGGTGAAAACAGCAGAAAAAAGCCTGGAATCTCCAGGTAGAACATCAAACGATGGTGGTATGAATGATAAGTTTTCCTTTGTTTCCCCAGTACACTTGATAGAAATTGGTATACTATCGGCATTGATTATAAGAAAATTTCGTAGTAATCGCTTATTTCGTCTAATTGATATGAATCGTGTGCCGAAATCGGCAGAAAGTTCTTTTGGTTCCATATGCCAAGAATTGTTCTTTTTATTAACAAATGCAATGGTTTCAAATGCACCACTATCTATATTGTTAATAGTAGGTAAAATGTCAAAAGTTTGTGGCTGACGTGGCGGTTAAATAGTTGCAAAATTTCTTTAAACGCATTACTAATTCATGTTTGCGCTTAAAAATTTTTTCTGCTGCATGTTGTAATAGTTGTATTTGAATTCGGTTTTCGACTATTTTATCGGCATTATATACTTTCATAAACGGAAAATTACTCTTCATTTGTTGTATTTGCATCATGTCTTCGGATGTTTTTATATTAATATTTTTTAGTATTTTCACATGCTCAAATAGTATATACGATATCGTTCGGAAAGATTGAATTTCCTTTTGCAATTCGGAATGCTTTTTTTTCATCTCGTTGAATATTGACACCATTCCATTTGTATATAATTGAGAAATGGGATCCTTAATGTTTTCTTTTGTAGCTGCATCTTCAATATTGATAACTACCTTCTTGGCATTTATCTTTATTTGACTAATGCACGTTTCAATATTTTCATAAATTTTGTCTAATTCGTTGAAGTATTTCAAATTAAGGATTTTTATATCCTTTTTATTTGCAGTTTCTTGTAAGTTTTTGTATATTTTGTCTACAACTTCTTTGTTTCCATGCCACGTACTTGTTATTATTTGTAATGCCTTTATCATATCATGTTGTAGCCTAGAGGAATCGTCATTCCTTTTTTTATCATTTGTGTCATCTTTGACGTCTGCTGGATTTTCTCCATTATATGTTTTTCTGCAAAACGGGCCTGGATCCGTTTCGGGGTTATTTAAATATTGTTCGAGTTCTTTTAAACTTTTCTGCAGATTTGCAATCTCTTGATTTTTATCCGATGTAGCTGCTGTATTAGACGAAGTCACATTTTCTTCGTGTTTAAGTAAGCATTCAATTTTAATTTCAATATCCAACGTAAGTTTGCTATCTAATAATTGTTCCGTCCAACATGTCCGCTTTTCATTCTGAAGAACGAACTCATGTGAGTCGCAGTCTACTTCTATTTTGATCGGATTATTTAGTTGGTCTATAGGAATCAACAAATATAGTGGCTGCATTACTGTATGAGAAAGAATTGCATGATTTGATTGATGTCCGCTGTTCTCTAGCTTAATTTCCTTGTTTGATAGCGTACTATTACCAGCAGATACGCTTCCCATCTTCACAGAAACCCTGCGGTGTTCAGTGAAAATCTTTTGAAATATTGTTTTAACCATTTCGTTCTTGCAATAAAGTGAGGTAATTGTCTTCTCTACTTCCGATTTTTCTGAGCACTCCTTCAACCATGGTAATTTTTGTACGAGTGTTAGTATTTTATTAGCTGCTTCCTTGCACTTATTTTGCCATTCGCGAAACTCTCTTCCATGTTCTTCTTTTCTTTTCTTTTCCTTGTCTGTAAACTCTTCATATGCTTTCCTAATTTTGTCAAGGAACTTTTTAAAGAACGATTTTCGAGCTTCATGACGAAATTCTATCATTTTATTTACCTCGTCGTCGCATGTTTGTGTCCACTGTCTTGCTTGATCATAGAATTCTTCGACTTGCCTACACATCTTTTGGACATCTTCCAAATATTTTCCCATTTTCATCCATTGGGAGTTCTCAATTTCATTCATTATACTTATTGATTCAAAATCCCTAGCTCTTTTCACAGCTCTCCACATCAATTTTTTAGCTTTCTCTTCATTTTCGAGCTCTGTACTCATATTTTTGGTAACGTCTTCAACTAATTTATTAAAACTTTCGATAATGCAGCGTAAAGATTCAGGTTCAGTAAGACAATCCATTAAATCAACGAGTAAATATCCTGTTGTTTTAACAGTTTTATCAAGAATAACAGCTACTTCATGCAACGTTTCAAATTCAAGCTGCAAATGATGTTCTGATCCTAAGTCGGATAAATCATTTTCTCGACAGAGTAATTGTTTTAAGTAATCAGATCTTCTAGCAAAGTCACATAAGCGTAAAAGAGTATAACGTAATTTGCACGGTCCATTTTTATCTCTTTCGGAAATCTGTTGAGCTGGCGTATTTTCATTTGAGTATAAATATGAAGCAATTATTTTCGAATGTGCAACATCGTTAGAAATATTTGTCGAAAACGTTTTCGCAGTAGCTGCAGTCGCTGATTTCAATATTTCACGCCCAACAATGTCACACGCTCTATTTAAAACATTCCATGGTAATTCGGGACGAACACTACGACCATCTAAATCCAGTTTTTTTCCGGTTTGAACGAATTTTGATACAATATCAATATGTTGAATGACATCGGCAGCTGCATCTGCTTTAGATATACTCATTTTAATCTCGGCAATTTGACTCGTAGTTTCAATAATTGTATCAATTTGAATAACAATATCTTCTGAATAAATTTTACCGATTTGTGACATATCATGTCCAACAAATGGAAGTAAACACTTGTCACTAAAATTTTTCAATAAATATGCTGATGGTAGAACAGTATCACCAATATCGAAGAGACATTGCTCTAAATCATCATTAAGTGAGAGTGGTGATAATAGACTTCCAGTTGTTTGTGATATAAATACACTAGATAAAGCAGCTTGTACTTGTGGAAGTTGATGACGTAGGCGATCAATGGTTGCCAATAGATCTGCCTCTTTACCAGAATCAATCCACTTAAATTGACTTCTATTAGTTGACAATAAAATTTGTTTTGCATAATCAGATATTTTCTCTTGCTCATCTTTTAATGTAATTCCATAAAATTTCGTTAGAGTTGTTAGACATGCTACGCATTGAAATACAAATAGTTGAATCATTTTTACAAGTCGTTCTAAAATATCGCCACTGTTGGAATCGTTAGTAATATTCTTCTCATCTTCCAATATTTTATACACATTGATTGATTTATCTAGAAGTTCTGATACAGTCGAAACATTAAAACTAGTCGTGGTTGCTTTTTCGATTGTTTCGTTTAAGGATTTCTTAATTTGACGACATGTTTTCGCAGTTTTACACAAATGATCACTTTTTAAATTTGTTTGCCATTTATCGTACACTTTTATGCTTGTAGAAGTACACGTTAATCCTTCTAGTATAGATGCTAGAGTCCAATCAATGAGTATTCGTAGTGGATCATCATCGGTTAATTTTTGTAAAACAGGTTCTAGTTTAGAGTATAAATTAGGAAGACCTTTTAATTTTTCATCAATCATTCGGTTCAAATGTTCAGTTGTAATGCTAGTAGAACAGTGAATCTTTTTAAATAAATTCAGAAGATTTGATAGAATTAGATCAAATTTGTCATTTGAATGTGATACATCTAGAGAAACACTTTTTGAAATGTCCATTGTTATTTGTTTAACTTTGGTATTTATTCGATTCATTTCCTCGAAAATTTCTTTCTGGACATCTTGACAGCATTGTTCTTTGTATTTACCAATGATCTCGTTCAATTCCTTCTTTTTCTTGATGATGTTTTCAGCTTTTTTCTCGTCTTCAGCTTTTAATTTAATCAATTCGTCTAACTCTTTTCGTAACTCTGTGAGACGTTCTTCAATGTTTGCTGCACCCGCATCTTTAAGATCTGAATTAATCCTTATTTTAACTCTAATTTCTTGCATTCGAAGATCTTTATAGCGCAGATCTGCCTGAATTTGTTTTTCTTCGTCTTCAATGTTCCTTAACTCTTTCGATTGTTCTTCAGTTGCTTGACGTAGAGTTTCGATTGGTAGTTGGACATGTATCTTATCATTTTTCTTAGGTACAATATTTTCATATAAATAGATTGCAATATTTGCCATAGAAAGTCCAAGAATCATTTCCAATGGTATATTTTGTTGTAAAGATAAAAAAGGTGGTTTTTCTGTTCCACTACCATTTGATACTGTTATTGTTTCTATTAACAAGTTCAATAAAAAATCAGCTATTGATTTTACTTGGCTAGAAGAAAGTATAAAATTTGTTGAAGTTGGATTTTCTATAATTTTACGAATTGTATAAGCATTGATTTGCCATTTACTAGTTGGTTCATTAAATCGAGGCTCATAAAGATCTGATCTTTGTTCGAAAGTTAAGTTAGGCTTTAGTGTTTCTAAATCTTGAAGAAATATTTCTGCATTGATTTCATTCATAACAATTTCTGAAACAGCATTTAGATATTCTGGACAAAGCCAAGTCATCAAATCTGAACAACGTAAAAGTCTTGGTTGTAATATGTATGATGCGTGCCAAGGAAAACTACTCGTCATATTGTCTAAATCACGTTTGCGAGTATGTAGAATTTCAACAAAACGAAATAAATTGACAAAATTCAATTCTTTTTCTATATTCATTTTAGCGATTGGCTGGCAAACAGTTTTTATAGTATCCCAAGTAGTAATTAGTTTTTTATTTCTTAATTGACTTCCAAGGTGAGTGACATGATTTGAATGCTCATGCACAATAGTTTCAAATAATTTGTTTATTTCATTTGCATTAAATGTAGTATGTTGTTCAGAGATTAGATTTCTTTGATAAAATCCCATAGTCACTTTATCATTTAAAGTAGCTGCCACTGCGTATAATTTTTTACTTTGAGATTGTTCAAGATTTTCGTGTGTTGTAGAACGTAACCACAATACAGACATATTTAATAACTGCCACCATCCCCAATCTGCGTATGAGTCATCGATTAATTGTGTCAATAAATCAGTTTTTTCCAATGTTTTGATTTCATCGGATAGCTCAAACAGACCTCGCAGTTTTTCACAAGAAGTTTTTAGTTTCTTAATTGTTGATTCATCCACACTGTTATGTGTATGTGGTAAATGTAATTTTTCTATTGATTGACAATGATTCATGTCCTGGACGTAATCGTTTACTCGCCGCACAATTTTATAAAGTTGTGTTAATTTGTTTTTTCCATGAGATTTAAGAATTTTCATTTTTTCTTCTGTCAAACCTACACTATCTATTAACCTCGAAATATTTCTTTCATCTGTTTTCTCTAATGTTTTTCCAGTTTTCAAAACATCAATCCAATGTTCAATATCTGATAGATTTTGTCGAGCAGGTTCAATCATCAAAATTGGATATGGTCTTATTTGACGAGCTTCTATTAGAATTTTTTCTAATATTGTTTTTGATTTACGCAATGCTTTTAAAAACGAATTTTCGAATGCATCTAGTGTAGATCTTTTTGGATCGTTAGGAACATTTGAATCGGTTTCTTTTATTCGATTCGGATCATTTTGACAAATTTCAATAGCAACGTTAATTGCTGTATGTATGTTAGTATAATCAATTGTACTATCGCCAATTTTCAGAATGCTTTTAACTCGATCGATGACATCCTTCATTTTATAAAATGAAGATTCGTCCAATTCTCTTGCTTCTTTAATATAAAGCTGAAGATTATCTTCATTTGTTTTTTGTAATTCGATACACCAGTTATGACATATAGCTTCAACAACTTGTGATAAGAATTCGGTTTGTGATTGACTATGTTTTTCACCGATAGAATCATTTTTCATTGCAATTAAACATGCTTTATTGACAAAAACGGTTACTAACTGATTTATTGAATCTATCAAATCTATTTGTGTTTCTAATTTTCGATCCATTCTAACTTCTTGAGTTCGGGCAATATTTTCAATTTCCTTAAAGACAAACGGAATGGTATTACTAATTTCCATTGGTAATTGTAAAACTCGTTTTAATAATTTACGATCCAGAAGTGACGTTTTCCATCGTTTCGTTATTTCCTTAATTATTTCTGTTCTAATTGATGAGATTTGTTTAAATGATTTGGCTTTGTTGTCTATTTCGGATGAAATAGTTTTCAATAAATTATTATTCAATTCTCCTCTTTGAGTCTTACGTAAATTATTAATAGTGTTGTTTAATGTATGTAGCAGCTCATTAACTGTTAGCATATTATTTTTTGAATTCGAACGTTCAATTTCAGGAAAAGAAAGTTTATTCAATAAATCCGCAAGAAATATTTCCATTTCTTTCTGATATTGATAAGTTTGTTGGGAAGTGATTGTTTGAACTTTAAATGTATGCGAATTCCAGTCAAAGCATGCAACTGCTATTAACATAAGTGAAATTTTCTCTTTAAAAACATCTTTGGATTGTTCTAAGAGTAAATCTTGACCTAAAGTGGGTAATTGAAATTCATTTTGTGAAATCGAAGCACCCACTGCTTTAAATGGGGCACTAAAAATATTCAGCACCAAAGATGAATCATCAACATTAGATAACAAAACAGCTTGATTGGCTTCTTTCTTTGATTTATTAAATTGCGTAATACTTAATGTAATTCTTGGCTCAATTGATTCTGTATCAATGCAAAATGTGAGATCAAGTCCATCATCTTTTTCTAATACACAATTTATAAATTCTTCATCGTTTCTTTCTTGAAGAGCTTTTAAATTAGAGTCTATAATACGTACATGTACTCTACTAGGTATACTTTTAGCTATTGAAGCAAAATATAGCCCAATCCATATCAATGAAAATGGACTATCAATTTCGTTTGATTCAAAATTTTCCAAAAATATTTTGAAATTTTCACTCAAAGCGTATTCAAGTGAAATGAAATGTCCAGCTGATGAATCGTAAACTAATTTTTGTAACCATTCACTGCATTTTCCGTGTGTTTCGATCAGTTTTAACATTGATTGTTGTTGAATATTCTTCAATGACTGTGTTTGAAAAACGTTTCGTATCGATTGAATAGACTTTGTACATTCTTCAAAACGAATTTCATCAGCTGATACAATAGCAGATGATGCTCTTTCAAGTTTTTCTATAACTTCTGGTAAACATTCCCACATTGCTAATCGTATATTCCATACTCGAAGTTGGGCAATGGATAATAAACTTTTTCTTGCATCAACGCAATAAACATTTGTTTGTTGTTCCAATGTGATAACAGTACTTTTCCACATCACAGCACACCAACCAGCAACGATTAAAAATTGATTGAGAGTTTGCTGAATTAATTGATACATATCTACATTGTCTGACTGTCTAAATTTATTATGCAAACCTTTAATTTTTGATAAAATGTTTTCTAAATTAGTGACTATTGTAATGAGTGGCTTTTTTAATGCATGCTGAATTGCAAATCCACCACTTCGTTGTTCCAGTGTATCAAATAGTTGTTGTAAAAGAGCATAAAATTGAAGAAGAGAACTTCGGCTAATCGTTTGAATTGAAGGTAAAGTGAAATTGAACGAATTTATTTTACGAATTAATATTTGTGTTTCATACCAAAGTTTTTGTGTAAAAGAGGTATCCGATTGAGGAAATTCAATATTCTCGAATAAGTTTCGAAAAATTTGAAATATATTTATAATTCTTTTTAATACCATTGCTTGTTTTTCTAAATCAAAAACTGAAAGACATTGAATGAATTTATATAATTTAATGTATAATTTATTTCCACAATGTTCAATTTGTAATGATAACAGTTTGATTCTCTGGTCTGTTATTTCACCACACAGTAATTCACGTGTTGTAGGACTTAAAATTTCTGCTTTCGCTTCATTTGACAATGGACTTGGATTAAAGCGTATCAGTGTGCAGAGTTTATCAAGGTCATTCTTTAAGTATGGTCGTTGATATAATAAAACCTTATTTACAAATTCAAGAATAAAATCTCCAATATCATTAGTTGATATTTGAAGTTGTACTAGTTGAATAACAAGAATACACATTGCATCACAAATTAACGTTTCAGCTTCACTAACTATGTCAGTCAATTCATCAATTTCAAGATCAAGTTGACTTTTAGAACCATGAGTAATTTGTTTAACAAAGTTAAATTTACTTTTTAAAAAAAGCGGGGAATGCAGACGTTTCTTAAATACATTTATAATTTTCGTTTTTTCTTCAAAACTTGTAATACACATTGTGTAATTACGTAATAGTCCCCAAATAACTGCATGTAATGGTGCTACATTATATTTATCCATTAAGTATCGAGCTGTCGAACAAGTATTTTGTAATGTTCGAAAAGAATATTGAAAACCTTTTATAGTATGTATGTCTTCATTTTGTAACATTATTTTAGCATCAGCATGGCAAAGCAAACAATATGATACAAGTTCATAACCACCATGGACACCAATAAATTGATCTAACAATATTTTATAAACATTCGTTTTAGTTGGATCAAATCTATCGACTTTATTACCATCGTTGCTGTTATTCACCTTTGAATCATATTTAACATCATTGTCTAGAGCATCGACAGATATACAGAGAACTCGATTGGTTAATGCACTTGAAAGTTTATTAGCACCTTCAAGTTTTGGATTATATGTAACAAAAAGAGCAAAACCTGGATGAATTTTATCGCCACTAAGCTCTTCTGTTGTATTGTTTTCATCCTCTGTTGTATTATTTTCATACAAATTTAAAACTGGATTCTCTTCAAATAATGATAATAATCGTTCAAGTACTTCTGGTGGTGCACTGTTGATATTATCTAATACAATCCAATGACCTTCACGAATTGCTTGTACAAGTTGTGATTCAATAAATTTAAATGTTATATCAACTTTCCTATGCTCTGTATTTGTATTTACCGATTTCTGTTGTTTTTGAACTGATTTATCATTATGATATAATTTTATTAAACGAATAAGATTTTTACAATCTTGTAATAAAATATTTGTATCAGAACAGAGACTTCTTTGTCTTTCAAGGTAGACAATTTGTTTTGATAACCTTTCTTCAATAAATTTTAAGTGATTCATACATTTCTCAATGTGTGACAATAGTGTGTCATCCGTATTTGTGTTAATCACTGTTGTTTTTAGGTTTTCTGTAGATGAATCATTTATTTCTGAGACAGTCGATGGATTTTCACTGCTATGATCATCTTCGATCTTTGCCTTTTCTAAATCAGATTTCGAAGGATTACTTAGCCAAGTAAAATAAAGTTGAAATTGTGTTCGAATATCAAGCCAATTAGAGACTAATGTTGGTAATAAAAACTTTGTTTCTCGTTCAGCTTCTGAATTCTCTTGTTTTAATATTGGACAAACATGAATAAGAAGAAATTTCGTTAGACGTTTTATGAAATTATCAACATGTATGATAGCTGGGAAATCTTCAAATAATTGATTTGTTTCCTCACAAACACGAGGTACCCATTGTCCAATTAAATCAGCTGTTTCAGTTTCTTGTGTTAAATGAAGAACGATTAATTTTTTATGACAGATACGAGCAAGTTCATAAAGTAGTGCACTTTTACCCGATGCTGTTGGTCCAACTAGCATTGTTGCTCGTTTACTTTGCATTGCAGCAACAAGCATTTCAAGATATTCTACAACTGTTTGAGTATGAACCAAAGCTTTCCCAAAATCTGCTTCTTCTTCAACATTGGTACGTACATAAAGGGATCCAACTCGAATAAAACCTAAAGTTGATGTATCAACTGTCAACGAAGACATGTCATTTAATTCATTCTCTTTTCTTTCTGATACGGGAAGATACTTGTCAATTAGTTCATCAACTTTCAATCGATCTTTAATATCTTGCCATCGCATACCATATACAAGACGAAAAAATTTTCGGATTATAATCAGTCGAATATCAATTTCTTTTCCATTCGATGATGAAGTACTAGGAAAATATGTGTAATGATCACGTAGATCACGCGCATTTTTGCGTAAAACATCACACAATTTGATTAGATCTCGAAGATTGATTTCGTGTGGACCACCTGTTTGTCCAATTTCTCGTGATGAGACAAGTTTGTGAATTTCTTGATGTAATTCAAATACTTTATCTAAATGTGAATGTGTTAGTATTGGCCAATCACCTGCCTCAGTCGTTAGAGAATTTCTATTTTCTGGTAATAAATCAGAAAATACAGTTGTCACAATAAGTTTAAGTTCAATATCGTCATATGGATCAAGTTTTACTAAAGTAAACATACGAATAATCGATCTTGGTAAATGACTACGACCTCCACCGATATTCGCTGGATTCATAGTAGCATAAATTCTTGAATTAATATCTGTAAGAACTTCTGCACTGGCAGTTAGAGTTAAACATTTAGTATCACGTTCTAACAATGGAACGATAGATTCTAAAACTTCTGGAGGAGCCAAATTGATTTCATCAAACAATATTGATTGTTTTTTACGTAGTGCACGTGTGACAACACCATCTTGCCATACAAATGCACGCTGATGTCCATCACTTTTTGCAACAATACTACCGAATAATTGCTCTACAGTTGTATTTGCTGACATATTTATACGTTCTAATTTTTCATTCCTCAATTTACATACTTGATCAATAATGGCTGTTTTACCAATACCAGGTGGACCTTCGAGAAGTAGTGGAACTCGTGCTGAATCAGCTGTAAATAATCGAGCAATATTTTTACATGTTGTTATTGTTGACGATATGCGCAAACGAGACATAACATTATTTTCATTGTCATCATCGCGTAATGGCATACAAATACCACAATATGCACTTCTAATTGTCTTATTTTCAATTTTAATGAATTCTGTCACATGTTCTAATGTGGGCTCCATAAATATTGAATTTACACATTCCTTCATTTTTTCTAGTTCACCATTTGACAAAGTCCAAGATTTAATCCATGAGTTAGCAATATCCTTGCTTGATGCTACACCATCTAGTAAAAAGAAGCGAACCGCTACTAGAAGTCTCTGCTTCAGATCAAGTCCAGTTGTTGATGAAGATAAACAATCTACAACTCGAAGAAATCGTGTCAAATCATAATCAGAATGTTCATGGCGCACAGTAATATCAGCTGCTGTTGCCAATGTCGTTTTAAGTGAATGAAGTTTCCCGCGAATATCTTCAGCTAAAGAATTTTCATTGGTAGACAATCGTCTTTTCAATTCCTCTAACAGTACTTCTTTCGCTTCATCATCCTCATAACCTGCTACGCGGATTTCAGTAAAACGTGATCTGGCTGCTGGACTAATTTTAATTGGCTCTGATTCTGATCCGTGATGAACGGTTGCGAATAGTTGAAAACCAGGTAGAATATCAATATTTGTGTTTGTACACGTTATGTCTTCAGTAGCAGAAAAAGATGGAGTTGGTTCTAATAAACTATTTAAACGTTCTGTAGCTGCTTGATTCGCTAGATCAAAATCTTCTATAAGGATAGGTTGACCGAGTTTTACAGCACGAGTTACAGCTGCATCGCGAAATAAAAATATTGGTTTATTTCGATTAAATGATGGTAAACTAATTGTATTCCAGACGAATTTAATTCTTTTGATTGATTGTGATAAGGCTTCATCTTCTCCTATAATTTTACAATCTTTTACACGAAGAAGTGAAGATAATAAATTTTTAGCAGCTTTTAACAATTCACGTGGTAAAGTTTGCAATTCTTCGTCATTTGATTGTTCTAAATTTCTTTCAAAGTCTACTGAAGCACCTACGAGGTCAGTAGTCGACTCA
The DNA here is from genome assembly GCA_900239685.1 of Rotaria macrura. Lineage (NCBI taxonomy): Eukaryota > Metazoa > Rotifera > Eurotatoria > Philodinida > Philodinidae > Rotaria > Rotaria macrura. Next base: position 34,437 of record OENT01000935.1, read on the forward strand.
ATCGTTGATGATCTTTCTATCTCAAAACTAAAAGAGTAAGATTCATTTATTGTAGTTTGATCATTAACTGCTTCAAAATTATCTGTGTGCATTAATGTTGCTTCATTATTATTGTTCATTTCTTGCACAGAATCTTCAATAGAAGTTTGATTTTCAAAAGTAGTTGATTCTGTATCGAAATAAAATTCTTGGTCATCAGATGACTGATAGTTATCGGATGAAGCTCCGAAATCTCCATACGGATTCGAATTATCGGGTTCACAGTAATCATCCATCACATTATTGGAATCGTCCAGTTCTCCATGACCAAATTCTCCAGTGCCGGAACCTAGCATATCTACATCATCTTGAAAGTTTGAATCCGTCACGACAGCAGATGGTTGTGTTGGATTTTCCACTTCGCATTGGGCTTCAGTACTATTTGTTACATATACTCGTTCTGCTTTTTTATACTCTTTCTTCTGGTTTATTTGATCTTTTCTCTTTAGCACTTCTTGAACTTCAAAATTCTTTACTTGTTTTTGAAAATCAGACATACAATAACTTAATTCTTGTTCTAAATCATTCCATTCTTCTTTTAATTTTCTTTCTTTATCATTATCTTTTGTCGAAACTATTAATGCAGATCGCACAATAACAGTTTTAGCAAGCGATGCTAATTCATGTAAAGTCGCAAAAAATGAATATGGATACATTTGTCCAATTAATTCACTTGCATCACTTTCAGCAGTTAAATGAACAGATTGTAATACGTTGTTTCTTCCAGTGATTTGATTCCATGTTTTAACCAATAGTGTTTTGAAACTAGTTGGACCTATCAACAAAACTGGTTCTCGAGCTTGTGTCGCAAAAGCTATTTGTACAAGTGCACGTTGAAATGATTGTGGTGGGAATGAGCCATTCTTGAATAAATCAGATCGTTCTAATTGAGCATCTGAAACAAAAACTTTTACTTGCCCAAGAGTAAAATTAACATCACTTTGTCTCTGTTCTATATGCGGGTGTGGATCTTCCTTCAATGATTGTAAATCAACGTTACATTCTTTTGCCAGTAGTTGAGTTAAACTATGAAACTGAGTTGAAGATATACTTAATTTTGGTAATAACAATGATGCTGCAGCAAAGCCCCACTTGCTTGGGTCATTGGAAAACATTGAAGAACGACGGTCTATCTTTATAAGTTCACGCATTGTTATGCGTAGATTTGGATTATTTCGAAGACCAACATACATTGATGCCATGGCGGCTGCAATCGTAGAACGCATAGTAGGTTCAATATTTGAAATTAATCTTGGAACACCAATCAATGGTTGTTCAACACGTTTCTTTAAAATATTCTCGAGTTCCTCATGAGTAAAATCATCTACTTGTACTTCCATAAAACGACTACGTAAAATAGGTGGTAAACGATTACGACCTTTAAATTGAGATCCAGCTGGATTTTGTGTAGCGAAAAATCGAAATTGTACATGAGCTTGAATAAATTCACCAGTTCCAGGTATACGGATTTCACCTCGATCGAGAACTGTTAGAATAATACTTAATACAGATGGATCAGCTAGATTAAGTTCATCTGCTAAAAATCAATGTCCATCTTTCATAGCACGCACAAGAGAACCGGGTTGAAATTCAAAATTTGTTCCAAATGGTACAAGTGATCCAATATAGTCTTGGACAGATGTTGTACTAGAATTATTGACTCGTTCAAGTCTCATACCTGTTCCCATTAATTTTTTTCCTAAATGCACAATAAGGGATGTTTTCCCAACTGCTGGTGGGCCTTCAAATAGAATTGGATAATTACTAATAATACATTTTCCACATGTTTCTGCATGACGGAGACGAGCGTCTGACAGGACATGCTCTGAAGATGTTTCGTTTTTGTTGAAAAATTTTGACAAATTCGGTTTGGTTTGAGTTCCAGTGTCAAAAGCTATTTGAAGTTTTTTGCGAGCAACTCCATCTAGTGTTTTATGCGATTGATTGGTTGTATTAATTTGTTCTTGAATCGTAGCAACAAATGCATGGTAAAGAGCATCTTTTACAGTTAGTTCTGGTGTATGAGCTCGAAGTTTGTATGTACAATCGAATAATCGAATCATTGTCCGAAAACTAAATATTTTTGACTGCCCATGTTGATGAGCAACTTTGGAAAGTTCCATCCATAGTGCAGCAGCTAAGTTAATGTCTTGAGAAAAATCTCCTAACAATCTTTCAGCAATCATGTGTATTTCATTCGCTGATTCATTCATAGACAAAGACTCAATTTGTTTTAATGATGGCATAAATATTGTTATAAAGCGATTCGAAAGTGCTGGTGAAAGTTCACCACCATTACCTGCTGCTTTTGATGCATTATCGCTTGCTGGAGACATTGTTGCAATTATACTAAAGTTCTTTGGTATTTCCATTGGTTCTGTATCACCTTTTTCAGTTAATACCCAAACAGGTGGCTGTTCTAGTAATGAATTTAATCTTTCTAATACACATGAATCAGCATCACTTAAATTATCAAGCAAAAGTCCGGCATCATGTTTTATAGCGTCTGTTACGATTCCATTACTCTAATCGACAAGATTGCCATTATTATTTGTATTGTTTGTAACTGGAACAAATTGTCCAACAAGATCTGATGGATCAGTTTCTGGTGAAAATGTTAATGAAAATAATTTTTTCTGAATTAAGAGCATCAAAGCTGTAACAGTTTCACTTTTTCCACAGCCGACTTCTCCGACAATTAAAATTGGTTCATTAACACCAAAGGCTGAAACCATTTGTTTCCAAACTTGTTCTACTCGTCGTGTAATAACAAATACAGGTGCAGCAGATATTAATGCAGATACATCACCAACTTTTTGTTTAGCTGTTTGTACATCAATATTAGTTTTAAATGATGAATTGATTTCTTTACAAAAATTTTCTTGTATTTCTTTGAAGCGAAATCGTAAAGCATAAAATACAATCCCATATGCAGCAAAAGTTTCTTCATAAGTATTGTTATTAGTAATTTGAGAGAACACAAGTTGAAGCCATTGCTTTAGCCATACTTGTTGTACGTTATACAGCCCATATTTTTCGATAAATTTAGAGTTAAAACACTTTTGTTGTATGCAACTGTGGATATGACCAGCTTTTTTCGTTAGAATCTCAAGTTTTTCTATATTTAAGTCATTTTTTAGTTCGTGAAATTTAAATGATGTGAAAATGTCTATAGCATATTCTGTATTGATCGATTCGAAAGTGCTTTGTTCAATTAAATGTCGTTGAAGATGATGAGTCGAATCAAAATAAATAGAATCATCTTTAATAGTCAAGGTAACTGTAGTACTTTGATTATGATGTAGATCATATAAAAAGCCCATTTCTCTCATTGTTTTATAAATTACTTCTCGCCCTTCACGACGAAATCTAGCTCCATATATTGTCCAAATTTCACTTGAAAGTAACCGTTTTCCTTCATCGGTATTAATAGACTTCCAAATCTTCAATTTCATTAGTAATGCAATGTGTGATGTTAATCGAAGTAATTCACGAATTGATATTTCAGCATAGGGACCAATTTCTGGAAATGTTTGCTTGCCTTGTTCACTTGATGAATCACCTTGAATTAAAGTTTCAACTGTTGTATGAAATTTAATTATTTGTTCTGCCATTTTTCTTAAGCTTTCATTTGTTTCTAATGATTGTAAACTTTGTAATCGACTGACAAGAACATCAATCCATTCATCTTCAGGCAGCTTACGGAATATAACAGGTACGAAACGAGAAAGCAACGATGAAGGTAAATCTTCTCTTTTACCTTTAAAGAAGCCAGAATTTGGATTCTGTGTTGCAAACAAGCGAAAATCAGGATGACGTTGAATAATTTTGATAGAATTAGCTTGTGATGGATCTTTTAAAGTAATTTTACCTGTGTCAAGAGAAGCAATCAATGCTTGTAGTGTTTGCGATGGTGCAAGGTTAATTTCATCAAGCAATATCCAATAACCTTTTTCAAATGCAACTGTAAAAGGTTGATACGTCATTGTTATACCATAACGATTTATATTCAATTTTCCGAAAAGGTCATCCTCTGTTGAACGTGAGGAAAGATTAAAACGAACTAAAGTTGCACCGAGTGAATGTGAAGCTTCAGTAATAGTGGCCGATTTTCCTACACCAGTAGCACCTTCTAAAAGTAGTGGTATCGGATTCTTTGCTGCTTCAATAATAGTCAACAAATTTCCATGTGTTGTTTTCGTCATAACCATCGGTATATAATCGTTACTAGGTGTTGGTTGTGATGTGAAGTCATTTTGAATGTTGTTTAATAACTGATTTCGAGTCGAACCATGTGCTGATTCATTATGAAATGTACTGTCGATTTCTTTTGCTAAAAAGTCGTTAACCTGAGAGAAATGTTCTTTTTCAAGTTTTGTTGAAAAACTAAGCCCATTGGCATTCTTAATTTCATCAATTGAAAAGAATTGAGGTAATCCTGGCAATGAAACATTATTTTTTTCACTATGTTTTTTCATTATTCGTGTTGATAAACCATAGATTTTCAATAATAATTCGCGTTCTTTTGGCTTCATGTCAAATGTAGCAGCAATTAACTTAACAGCACAAGTACTTATATAACTTTCATCATTATTGAGCATGTGTAAAAAATCACCAAGATTTTGCATGGACATTTCTCGTGTCAATATACCATACTCAATATCTTCACATAATTTTGTAAGAATTTTTGTAACTAATAAATACTCATCTTTTGTTAGTTTCATATTGTCGGTCACAATAAATATGTGAAGGATCATGGAAATCATTTTTTTCAGAATCTCATTAGATTTCAGTGTCTTAAGTGCGTCTAATATCATTTGAAAGTCATCTAAAAACGTTTTACTCTTGACAAGACGGTAAAAACCTATTTCTGTGTCAATACGTGGAATAATATTTGTTAAGAGAATCTTACGACCATCTTCTTCATTGAAAATGAATTTTAATAATGTAAATGCGTACGATAAAGTTTGTCCGCATAAAGTTGTAGGAAGAATGTCAAAAGAAAAATGAATTATACGTTCTACTACTGTCAATAATTTTATGCAACATTCAATATTCAATGCCTCCCAGGTCCATCAAAACGGATATCCGTTACGGATCGTTGAGTGGACGCAGTTATACGGACCGTAACATCATTAAAATAGGGTCGTATACGGCCGTATTTTCACAGTATACGATCCTTTATTACTGTGCCCAGAAATAGTACCGCATACGGAGCCGTATAATGTGAAAATACGGCCGTGTACGGGTCTATTTTAATGATGTTACGGTCCGTATAACTGCGTCCACTCAACGGTCCGTATCGTTCGACCTGGGCTTTTTTTGACCTACCATGAAGCACTGTATCAACATTGGAGCAATAATTGACGCAAATTCATGAAATTTATCACCATCAGATTGTATAAATACATTCCACATTACATCTATTTTCTGTTTCAAATCATTTTCGTTTTGTATGGTAGAAAATAAATATTGTTCGAATTTCGAAATAGTATCATGAATTTTCCCCATGGTTAATACAAGATTCCGTTCTATATTATCCAGAGATTTTGTTGTATGCAATTTTTCGAAAATAAAAATAAGTGTACGTGATCCATCTACATTACACATCGAATCATATAATAGAGCACATATAATTTCATTAGCATTAGCATTCGATGCTTTTGTCAATGTATCAACCAAAAAATTCCATGTAATATATTGTGGATGAGTGATGGAAATTTGTTGAATTAGATTAGCAATGATTTCTAAATTGCAATTTGTAATTTTTTCCTTTTCATTTTCTATAACGCCGAATAATTTTAAGAGTTCCGTTAACTTTTCTTTCGCTTGCGCGTCACTTGGCTCTTTAATTATACAAAGACTGAGAATAATGCTAATTTCTTTTCGAAGTTCAGATGAAATTTCGACACATTCAGCATTCTTTAAGGAAAAGCGTACCAGTGCATCAAACAATAGTGGAAGCAATATTGTTTTCTTGTTGGATATCTCCAAAGAGATTTTATGAAGAAATAGCATGAATGTATCTGGTGTTTTGATTAAAATAGTAAAAAGATTTTCCAAATCAGGAGTGGTCAATGAAGTTTGGTTCGGTGATTTCGAATGTAAAGCACGAAAAACAACTTCCGAAAGATTTTTACGTTCATCACTGTTGAGTCCAAGTAGCAGATAAATGATGATGGAAAGAACATGTCTTGATTCAAAACGTTGTCGACGTGCTGGAGGTTTCGCCTGCACCTTTTCCTCGTCTTTAAGGTCTAGTTCATCATATCGCGAATCAGACCAACAAAACTTGAATGTCGAGCCAGTAATGTGTTGCTTTGGTGGTAAAAACTTAGGTTCATACAATATATATGAAAAAAGTCCGAACAAATCTTCTGCTGCAATTATAATTCCAGGGTCACATTGACGTGAGAATTTACTATAACAGCATGCTTGAACGATTTTCATAACTCTTGTATGAATTAGGCCAGTTTTTGTATCATAGAGAGAATTAAGCATTTTCAATAGCAATGCAAAAGCATTTGTTGCAGAAGTCTGATTGACCTGAAGGTTATCATCTTGATTCAAGCTATGAATCACAAAGAATGAATCAACTGTTTTATCGAAGAGCTGAATGATTTCTGGCAGCCATTTACGTTCAACAAGTTTAGGAATGAACGCCCAGTCAATAAGTGATATCAATGTAGACACTGCTTTAGGTGCTGAACGTCGAAGGAGTAATACAGGATAAGTATAATCGACGATTACCTGCAGCACAGCAGCAACTCGTTGACGACTATCAAGAACTTTTGATGCATCAGTTGTCAAAATGCGTTTATGAATATTTTCAACCATTTTACGATCGATTTCATTTATACTATCTCTGCTATTTACAAGCTGAAAGAATAATGAATTTACTGTTCCATTTAAGAGTTCAACAAATTTGTCAACTCCTTGTTTATCAGGTTGAGTTGACGGCTTCTGGTTGCTTTTAGATGCCATGATAGGTTTTCCTGTGTATTTCTTAAAATCGACTTCCGTCAAAACTCATCCGGCAATGTCTAAAAACACAAAAACTCGAAGCCATTTCTTTTGTTGAATCAGAACATCAAGGTTGGTAGAGAGTGCCGGTGTGCGATATGGGTGTAGCTATTGTGCATCCCCTTTTTATACCTATATACATGCATCCAATCATAGACTATGACGAAAACGTTTTAGATACCTTCTGATCCAACAATAACGATCACATATCAGCGGAATCTTATAAGAATATATAAAAGAATTGTTGCTTAACATTCTAGAGGGAACATTTGAAAAGCTCGCATAAGTAGTTAGGTTCTAAGATCTACTGAGGAAATCATGATTCCCATGGTTACTGTGAGTAAGTACAACGTCTTTCAGTTTAGTGTGGGTGAAGGTATGAGGATTCACTATTGACACACGCATGCAAACCAGTTCAAAACTTATGGATGTGAAGTTTGGTGGTTGGAATTTTCATCACGTTTTCATTTATGGTTGGAGCAAACGTTTTCTATTGAATGCCACCAACTATTGTAATACTACAGTTTTTCATTAGCAATATCTCAGTGCTCACAAAAATTTCCTCGTCTAGCTTGAACGTATCGAAACATGAACCGCTTAGGTTAACACTTTTGCTATAAATAGGATTCAGTGGACTGTAGTCAGAAGGTCCACCATTGAGGCTGGATTGATTTTCGCACAGAAAGTCTGTAGATGAGTATGGAGCTTCTCTTGTGAAGAATATACTCCAGCTTAGTTATCGACTCTAGTAGAATTTAATCCCTCAGTTGAAAACGCAGTGTTGTCTCAATTATGAACGAAAATTTCGTATTAAACGGTCTCATTTTAGCTTATTAATAAAAGTGCTATTTGAGTGGTCTGCCCATGAAAGGTAATAGAATTCGTCGAAAGTAGACCTGCTACTTCGTCTAATTTTTACTATTTTCCTTGAAAACTTCTCCAATGACAACTTTCCTCTGTTCAAGTTTCAACGGAACTTTTCACGATTGTTAGCATCTGCCGAGAGAAGACACATATTGAGATCATCTTAGGCAATGGAAATGTCCCTATGTCTAAAGATTCCGAGGGACTAGAATATTGTGCCTTTCACACAATACTGACATACGCAGCACTATCTACGCATAAGAATATGAATCATAATACATCAAAATAATGGAGAATCAGAGAAATGTTCAGAAACATCAGCCTGGAACACTGAGAAAAACGGTGTTTTCAACATAAATCTGTTGTACTAAACCTAATTAACCTGATGTTGGTTCTTGATATGAAGATTTGTCAAGCTTTGTTTATAATCAGAATACGAGCTCAAACTGTTGCAATTTAGATATTTTCCATCAAGACGTGCGAATTTCGTGAGTACCATACTTGAAACTTTTTGGCGGACCAGCTATCAATTGAGACTTAGGGACCATGAAAATTCAATGTGCTACATTGCTAGTGGCAGGCTATTAGAATTCTTTTTATTTATAGAATAAAACTCTGTTCATATAAAGTAGTAGGTTTTTTACACATCTTAAACAAGAGACGTTGTGCAGTTAACACTATTTTCCGAGTCTTCATCAAATCAGGTCCATGTAGTCAAACATCAGTTTAATCAAGAAAGATCTCCGACCACTATTTTAAGGCTTATTCCCATAAATATCATGTCGAGCTTTTTCTTCTCTTTCGAATTCATTTAATTGGTTTGAAAAACCATTGCTTCCACAAGTCATCTCGAGACCTCCATTTCGTCATAGAGCAAAACATGCTGACTAGAATTGTAAGAAATAAGAATTCAACAAGCTCGCTTTCTTGAAAATATTATGTACCGAACTGCGTGCATTAAAAAAAACCATTTCAGCCTCCTAGACGCAAAGACGATGCCCATGTACCACTGAAAAAGATGCTGCAAAACCCAGTATTTGGAGAGTATGAGTTTCCGCTTATTGTTGCAGAGATGCTCATCTACTTGTATATTCTCCGTTATACATACTAAAGGAACTTTTATTATATCTGAAGCCGTCACTTTGAGTCTATCAAAGTCGGACGCATGTGAATGTGACATGTGAAGTACAATAATACAGTGTAGTGTTGCCTCATTCACTCTTTAACATGTGTATCCATAGGATACTGGCACTCTCGAATGTATCCAATTTACCACAAATTGTGGTGCCCTAAATCACATTTACAAGAATTTTTAAAGCTGTGGAACATTCAATATTTAAGACAAATCTGGTGGCTAAATAGGGACATTTTAGTTTAGGGACGTTTTTAAACAGAAAACGCAGCTATACGTGTGAGAACGTTGACTTAAGTCAAGAACCGAGTTTCATTTCTTTCTTTAAGGCCTTTAAGAAAGAAGCAAATCTGGTCAACAGTTCTTTTGGAAAAACATTTTTAATGAAACTCGGTTCTTGACTCTGTTCTTGGTAAAGGACAGGATCAACTAAAGTCAACATTGTCGTAACTACCTACAGCTGCGCTTTCTGTTTAAAAAAGTCTCCTAAACTAAAATGTTCCTATTTGGCCGCCAGATTTGTCTTGAGGGCCCCTCCTCACAATCGACTTGCCACTTTGAAGTATAGGTTTACGCTCAATCTTTCAGGGATACATGGCCTAGTGAGAAACGTTTGTGATAAAAATTTCTGTCTCATAAAACCTTACTAAACTAGACGAATAGTTTGTTTTATAGCTTCAACGAGAATTATTATAACTTCCTGACTATTAGATCTATCGAGGTCGAATCGGTTTTATCTTAAAGCTAGCTTGCATACGGAACTGTTCATCGGACAGAATTTTGAAATTCCCTTCTACTAATTTTTTATAAGCATTTTTATTCCGTATGACTGCCAAGTTAGGTATAAATAACGCACCAAATCGGACATTTCTCAGTCCAGGAATCAAATACCGAAAATCCGATCGATAAATAGTTAGCTCTAATCGAGACCTTTAAAATAGAAAACAGACATTGGGGAAAGCTAAAGCCAAACGGAAATTATAACAATTTGTCTACTTCAAAACCATGTTTTAAGAAAAACGCTAATAAAGTTTTAGAAGTGAATTTTTCATTCAAACGTTTAAAAACTACTTTTTAAATGGAAAAGTTCCAACATATTGCATTAGAATTTTCAAAAGTTCATCACAAATGAAGTCAGCTAACAATATCTACTACCATGAACTTATAACATATGAATTGATAGACACCGAAAAAACACGAAAAATTTTGTCAAAAATGCGAAAATATCGAAAAATATAATAGTAGGAGCAAGAGTATTTCGTCCATAAATCTATCAAAACTAAACAGTTTTAACAAACCTATATATATTCTGAAAGAGGAGATCACGAGGCATCATCTTTCTATAATAAAAATTCAACATCGGTTGTTTTTTGGAAACATCGGATTTTCTGAGAAGAGAGGCTCTTAAATATTGCATTGTCCACGGTTGTGGAAATTCTTGTGAAGGTGATTTGAGGCCCCACAATTTGTGGCAAATCGGAACCTGCCGCACCCTCATCCCCTCACTCACATGCAGAGTCTAGCTTAGACGCACGAAAATTCGTGAAACTAGAGGTGGACAAAATACTCATACTTGGAGAAACCAGTACTCGAACACGTAGTAGATCCTGCTGCATCGAATAGTTTTGAAGAATAACATTTTATATGCAAAAATTAATAGTTTGTATTCTGTTCAAAAATAGAAATGCTCGTTGATGAGTTCGTTCCAATTGTTTGATAGCTTTTAGAAGAGTTATTATCTATGTTTGAGCTATTTAATAAGGGTACTATGTTCATTCATGGAGAATCGTCTACTGTTATTACTTCGTTTGGAATCAGTGTATCGTCACCAACACTAACACTCTAGCAATATATGCCATGCGTATAATCTGGTGACTGTGTCGTAGATAAGCAGATGAACACAGGTGAATTTTTATTGCTAGAACCCACATCCTTTCAGTCTACGGAATCAAGCAATTTATAATTCGTTACCTTGACATAGTTCACTACCGAACTATGCCAAATCGCTTCTCAGCAAAACATTAAAGTTACTTTAGTAAGGGATGAAGAATAAAACTCAATTAGTTAGTAGTAGACTGGTGCAGGTGAAAAAATTTGAAACACAGTTTCATAATGCGCGTCTTAAAATACATTTTGAAGGAGAAACACAGAAATGAATCGCTGAAAAAGAAGATAATCCTTTCAACTGTAGACAAATGCAATGAAATCAGTTCCTAACGAAAGAAAAAGCACAAATATTGGAACATAAGTGTAATAGTGATAGTAAACATAGAAGTCACTCTTTCGCCGACAAAAGCATTTTCCCTTTCCCATAGCTTATAAATGCATGCAAGAAAAATCCACTATTTTGAGAAAATATCTTTGTGCAAGCAGAAAGAGAAACTGATGGCCTGCTGATGAGGTTGTTCAAATAAGTATACATTTGCACACATTCCCCGAAAGAGTAGACGAAATTGAGGATTACCACTTAACTATCGGTGGAACTTTAAGTTAACCTTGCTTTTCAAAAGTAAACTAAAGTAAGGGTAAAGTGTCCCCCCCCCCAACCCTTAGTAAGCAGCAACGAGGACTGCTTCGTTTTAAAATACCAACAATACGCTGCCATAACTTTAAGATGCAGATAGTATTAAAAAACTCTCCTCGCGTAGTATACCTAATACATTTTTCATCAATGATTTCTAATTAGAAAATAAAACACTCCTGCTACATGCACAAGAACATTTTCTATAGACCTCGGATGGATGTGGGTGTAACCATATCACAGATCAAGCAAATTGGGAAACCTGCAGAATCTGGAGATGTGGAACTTACTGAACGAACCATGCACATGGAATAGAAGAGGCACCAATAAGCAGTTACCGATTAGAAAGTCGCGTCATTCTGGCAATGGATAGAGAGACTGGTGAAACCTCTCCCTTAATGAAGCCGAATTTCGGTGAAGATTCATCACTTGTGGGTGAGGACGTCAGCGTGTATTACTTTCGAGGAATGGTACGAGTACAATTTCCCCCCCTCCTCGCAACTCTATCCCAACACAGCTGAAGCACTACAGCATATCGCGAACCCAACAAACGATCGACATACTCTAAAATATAATAATCAATACATGCGGTACTACTTTGATAACGTAAATCCGCAGTCTCTCTTATCGTGTTGTCGAGCCTGTGTCTCTGGATGATGCTGATGATGTCGGTATGAATGTGAGGTGTGAGGCGGTGCTGGCGTAGAGATGCTATCGAGCATGAAACACAACCACAGCCAGAGCCACACCCACACCCTCTATACAAATACTCACAGCCACACCCAAACCCTCTATACAAATACTCACAGCCACAACCACACTCTCGATGCTGAAATAATACTTGATATTCATATTAATTATGCGAACTCTTTTAACAAGCTTTTCATAATTATGAAAGTGTCATTGTTGCTCTTCATAGAGTACAACGAAGAGTTTTTGTTGTTGTCTCAGTCCCTGTTTAATGTTATCGTGCGTATGTTTTAGACTTATCAGAAATTGGTTTATCATAATGGATTTATAATCTCTGCTCGTAATATAAAAATATTATCTTAATTATCAGTTCGATCTTGCGATGTACTTTTACGAAAAGGGTATGCCACACTTTGATAGTGAGTATTTAAATATGAGTGTGTGGTTGTTGGTGGTGCTGTGCTACAGAAAAGGAAACAACCACACTCACACCCACACCCTGATACCCTCAAGAATTATTTCCAATTTAAATGTTACTGTATCTAGTTCTCAATATAAATTTGGACTGAAAAATCTTTTGCTGCGAAGCGAGACTTGAAACTAACAGATTAATTTGTCTTTTTCTTAAAAGATGGATTGATCTTTTTTTGAATTGATCATGTTTGTCCACTTGGACTTATAAGTTTGAGTGAGTCGAAGATAATACTGCCAACATGTGAGGTTGTAGCGGCATGCGAGTCATTGCGATTTTGTATCAACTGCTTCACAAATTGTAGTGGATTGGAATTGAATCGTGCTTGATTAACTTGCAAAGCATCACGATCATTTTTTTCTGGTACAAATCCATCAGGAGTAATTTTACCCTCTTTAAAATGTTGTTCTTCATTGACTCTTCGAGGTCTAGGACATAAACCTAAACATTGGCAGTATGCTGTTTGCTCCCTGATATCTTGAAAATATAGAGTGCCATTAAAGATGAATAACAGAACTAATAAATCTATTGGTATTGAATATGTGTCAGTGCCATTGGAATCCGTCCTCAATGGAGGAATTGTTAGACCAGGGTTATTGACACAAACAGACCGACCTCGCTTGATTCGAGGCAACAATAAGCGTAATGTAGTGATCGATGACTGACCTCTTTGCAAGTGACTAATCAAGCTATTAGCTTCGAAAGCACTAATAAAAATGAGATCCTTATTTCTATACCGAAGAATCCATCGGGGAGGGCGTAGAAATGGATTTAACAATATTTTTTCGGCCTTGATAACACGTTGAAATTCAGTAGAAATCCATAGATTTGGTTGCCAACTGCTGGGTTGACAACTGCTAGCAGGACAACTGCTGGTTTGACAATTGGGATCAAAAGTTGTGCCTTCGAAAGCATATGTTATGGGACGAAATACGTTAGGCAATTTGGCTAACTCTAACGCAGCACCATGTGCATCGCTCAGCTGCTTCAAGATTTTCTCATGAAAGTTTGGTTCACACGGTGTAACACGCGTCGGACGTTCTTGCTTACGCTGGTCTTCGAGTTCTTGTTCCAGCTCTCTTTCTTGTTGTTCTACAGCCGGTGCTGCTGGACGCTCCTTCTTTCCACCGTACTTTTTCAATTGTTTTTGTACATCTTTGTGAATTGTCTTCGATAGATAGGGGTTAACTTTCACGGCTCGCTTTCGATAGATATCATTCACAGTTTGAGTCATGCTTGCAGCACCATACATATCTTTCAGATCAATTATTTCCGGTATTTGACACTTTTGAGCCAACTCTTTCATCATAGCTTCAGTAAAAGTTTGATTTTGATCATCCCATTGGATGCTCTCGAACGCCTTGATTTTTTGCTGAAAATATAGACTTTGTGTAGCCCAATGGTGTAGACAATCCCAAATTGATTGTTGAGTATTCGTGTATGCCCAACGAAGAACATCAGTCAAATGGATAGGAGCCTCGCGTTGCTCAGCAGTCTCGTCTTGAGCTTTAGCAAAAATATTTTTCAATACCTTAATTTTTTCATCAGCCTCATATGAACTCCAAAATGCCAAAAAATGGCCTTGACCCAATTTCCGCATCCGCATACACGCTTGAACTAGACGATCCTTCGTTAAATCACTTCCCAGCATGACTGCGGCCCTAAAACCATTGGGAAATTTGAAATCGGACCCCCTAGTATGAACTTCATCCATATAAAACAGACATCGATCCAATCGCTCACTGGCAGGCGAATTTTCAAATAAAAAAGTGCGCTCCTGGCGATCACGGCCAACAACAGAGTCTGATTCGAAAAAGACTACATAATCGATCTCTTCCTCGTTTGACAGATTAAGCCACTTAATCGACACTTCCTGGTTCGTTTCATCAATGAACAACGCACCAACATCCAAAATTACCCTTATACATGGTTTGTATTCCACGATTTCCTTTAAAATATCTTCAGAGGTGACGTTCTTTAGTAAGCATTTATAGTGATCATTTTCGGATTGTAATAAGTTATTGATGACTATTGCATCTGTTTTCTTCAGTTCACACAAGTCTTTTTGACTAATGTGAAGCGGTAGCAAAAGCTCTGTATCACTGGTACCACTGAATCCAGTAATCAATTTTGATGGCTCAGGTGATGACAAATCCCAAGCGGATGCAGTCAGTTTATGAGGAAATTGTTTTGCTTCTCGAGGAAACACAAAATGATTTAGGAAATAATTGACTACTAGAATATTTCGTTGAAAAGTAGGAAAGAGATGAAGAGTTTTTTGGTCGTAATCTTTTAAATTGATTCTTTTCCATTCTGTAATGCTTTCGGCTATGGCAAATTCGTATTTAACCCATTCATTATATATGGATTCGGGATCAGTTTGTCGTTGCTTACTCAAATGATCGAAACATTGAGTTAACTGTGAACTACTCAAACCACCATAGTAATACGAGAGTTGTGTTAATACGATCGCAAGATCAGGATGACCAAATTCAGTCTTCTCAGCTGGCGTGTCTTTGGCTCTAAATGGAACAGCCATTAAGCGTTTTAAATCAGACTTTGGATTGACGCCATAATGGACACGATAGCGCTTCTTGAGAGCAACTGAAAGGACTTCCAATGACAACAAACCACGAAGAATAAGAAACCTTATGATGTCCAATTTTGAAAATGGATTAAGTGGATTATTCAACAATTCCAAGTTGTTCCCAGCATCTAAGATGAAGTCTTCGATATTTTTCTTGTCATCATCCCTATAGAGGCTCTGCGTGAACCAATCATCAAAGACACGTTTCCGCAATGCATCAAACGGTAGATCCGATAACAAACGAAACTGTGGAAAATGACTTGATTTGTCTGGTTCTTTGTATAAAACTTGGACGGAAAAACCTTTTTTAATATTATCCGTATCAAGTTGTGCAATATTCTCAGCGTGTTCTTTCACCAGTCTCAAAACTACTTGAGTCATTTTCCAGCGCTCTTCACCCCCATCGACTTGTTGTTGATCACCGATTGTATAAATCAACTGGTATTTAACGTTCAGTATTTCATCGGATTCATCTAAAACATCACAACTATACTTTTTCAACCATCGCTGAATTTTCAGCATTGGGCAACCTATTTTGAATTGCTGTTGTCGACACTTGTCCACTGTAAGCAAGTCAAAGGAGAGAATGTCTTCGGGGGATGTTAATATCACATCACAATTGTCTAGTGCCTGTGTGAAACGCTCGAAAATACGATCTAGTTGTATGCTGTCAAAATTCATATCACGGCGGCATGCAAATCGAAAGATACGTCGATTGAGTAAACCACCCAACTTCAGTTTTAACGATTGATAATTCATCACAGACAAATATTTCAATATCACCACACGAACCAGTCTCGAGCAGGGTAGGCTCAATCCAAGTGTTAACATCGGTAAAATCACGGATGTTTTACCCTCGCCCATATTCAGTTGTGTAACTATATTTTTTATTGCAGAGGTCTTTTTGAATGTGTGTTGTTTCATCATATGTTGTGCGACATCGAACTGAATCTTGCGAATCGTAATGTTCATCTCCAATTCAAAAATTAGCCAAGGAACGTGGCGCTCAGGTGCCCAGTATGAATGAGGTGTATTGGACATTTCTTTTTCCAAATCATTCTGATTTCCGTTTTTGGCGAAATACAAAGCTCTCTCTAGTTGTTGCTCTTCTGTAAAATTGACCAAAATTCCACCCAGTAATTTATATTGCTGATCATCCAGAAGAAATGGTAGATAATGTTTTGTATTCGAGTTTTGTGTTGTAGGTACCTTTTGTACTTCGTTTAACCATTTTTGCTGAAAAAGCAATATTAGAATTGTGGGTGTAATTCGCAGCAATGCACCGGTTTCGAATAGCATTTCGTTGGATAATGTGATGGATTTTGCCAATACATTCCAGTAATTCGCAGACTCACTACTTAGAGAACTTAGAAGATTTTCAATTTCTTCGACGGATGGAATTTCTGCTTGATCTTCATGGGTTGAAGAAAGTTCTTTCCAACTTCTCATTAATCTTTTCTCAAAATATTTGCCAATTTTAGGAGAAGGAAATAGCTCTTTCATTTCAGAGTCACTTTCTTCACTTTCGTCTCCACTTTCGTTTTCATCTTCGTCCTTGCTTTTGTTTTCATCACTAAAGAAAATTTCTCTTGGAACTATCAACCTTTTGGCTATAGGTAGTGCTTGCGATTTCTTGAGACGATGCGAATTACGGTGTAGAAATTTTTCTTCAGCAACTTTCAGAAGTTTCATATCAATTGAATTTGTTGCACGTTTCAGCTGAATTTTATAATGCTTTTCGATGGATTCGACGTCAAATTGTTGACAATTGTATTGTAATTTAGAATTGAACTGTTCTATTTTGAGAGAACCGAAACATTTTTGAACGGATTGTACAAACAATCGGAGCTTCTTATTTAACTGCCAAGATTTCAATAAATTGTTGATCAAATCTGTATAGCAACTCGCCACCGATTCATCATTAGTTGTATAATTAGTCTCATTAGCGAAACAGTCTTCGACTATCGCTATGATTTGAGCTGTCTTAGCACAAGGGAGAGTACATGGCAAGGAAATGCAAGATTTGTTCACTGCAATGTGTTCAATTGTCGTGTAATTAGTAAATGCAGGAAATGCAATGGTTCTTAATGATGCCACTTGTCCTTTCAAAACTGCATTCAACATTTGCACATAAAATGGCTGATGATC
Source organism: Rotaria macrura (assembly GCA_900239685.1). Lineage (NCBI taxonomy): Eukaryota > Metazoa > Rotifera > Eurotatoria > Philodinida > Philodinidae > Rotaria > Rotaria macrura. Next base: position 51,913 of record OENT01000935.1, read on the forward strand.
AGGCTTGGTAGATATATAATGAAGAAAATCTAACAAAATTTTAAATCGAAAGATTTCTTCGATATAGGAAGCAGCTGCAGTTGTTCTCAAAGAATCAGCCAGTGTCAATAATCCAATCCAAGTGTTTTTTAGTTTATATGGATCAGTGAGCCATTTTGATAAAGGAAACAAGTTTAATTCAGACAAATCCTTCATTATCACGTCTCCAGCCGTATACATATACACAATAGAAACTGGATCATAGTTTGTAGCAGATGGATGAGAATGTGAAAGAGGTTGATATACACTAGTATGTTTCAAACTAATTATGTCTTCCTCCATTTTTGCAGACAATCTAGCCGTAATACTGTACGAATCACGATAGTCCCAGTATAGTTTAGTCAGTAGATTTTCATCATACACTGTCCCTTCATTTCCTTCGAACAGTGTTGCAGCTGTCTTGGAAGCCGATGCTGTATAAATGAAACTCAATTGCATACTGGTATCAAATAATTGTTTTGCTATCAAATAATAACCAAAATGTTGCATGGTAGAAGGTAATGCATTATTCCATCGAATATATTGCATTACAGTGTGGTTTTGGGGGTAATATTGTGCCTTTGGAGAGATACTAGCGATTTGGCGAAGAATGTTTATAGAGAGTAGCTCAAAAGGTTGATCAGACCAACAGCCAGCCGAATTTAACAATTGAAAGGACCGTTCCATGCCCGTTACTCCGGTATATTCGTCTGATAGAGGATGAGATGTCATAGCATGTAACAATGCTAAATAAAGCCACCCATTAGGGCTGTCAGTCGGTTGAAGAATTTTCAATCGATGATTTAAAATAAAAACAAAATACTGATGAAGAAACGGTGTCGACGATGTTCGACTTATTTTTACGATATGGCGATCATTGTCTGAGCTCTCAGCAGATACGTCCCCGAAGGGAACAATAAGTTTTCGATATCGATGGTGTCCCAAGTTTTTATCATTAGCTGGGAAGGGAGATAAGATCAGACCGGATTGCAAACCTATCAATGTTCCCAACCATTGATCTTCATCTACACACATGTCTGAATATTCACGAGATACTAAAATTTGGTTGTCAGCGTTCCATTTGAAAGCAAGTCCTAGGCGTGATAAATGGATGTGAATGGTTGCATTTCCCCTCATCATATAAACATAAGGCCTATCATCAAGACGAATAAAGTACCTTTTAAACAAATATTCAAATAGTGCTGACGATTGATTTACTAACGTTTGTGGATTAGCGCAATCGTTAGTAATAACATATCCTGTTTTCATGGATAGCACATAAGGTTTCTTCACCAAAAAATCTTTATCCGTAAAATGAATTGGTCGAAATTCAATTTTTTGCTCTTTCTCGCTCCACCAGTGGCTGTAATTAGAGACGAATATGTCAGGTAGTTCGCTCTGAAGATAAAAATGTGGAATCAATTGGAAAACGTCGTGTGTCTTGTGTATTTCGTTAATTGTCACGTTTCCAGTTTTAGAAGAAAGACTGTTATGCGAAAACGTATATCTTACTGTTCCACTATGGTATGATTGTTTAGTAATGTAGGTATTTGGAGATTTTGCTGCTTGTACTGAAAACGACTGATCGGAAAACACGCGAATATATAACGGGTTTGATGTGATGTCTTTGGGTAAAAAGCTTACAACCATATTGTTAACCAAAAATGCTCCACTAAGACAATTAATGGAGATCATTGCTGTATTATGTTCAGCATCGTACCAGCCATCATATATGTCAGTACTGCGTTTCTTCCAGCTAACATCCATGAGCTGCCCTTCCATAACTGCCCAATGACTTGAAGTAAAATTATTTAAGCTCTTATATGACATTTCATGAAGAAGCGTGGCAACTGTTGGCTGCACCACGAGCAAAGCACGCTCACTAAGTCTCGTAATATTCTTTATAAATGTGCTATTATTCGACTGATCCTTATTTAAAATTCTATTATCGTGGACGGTGCTAGCCGCCTTTAGCAAAGATACGATGTGGCTATTCGTTGATAATATGTGTTGTCTGCGCTCTCGATCAACTAAAAATGTTAGAAGGCACGCAACACCAATATTTATCATTTTTTCACGAAGTTTCTGCTCCTCTGCAAAGTCTGGTGAAGAGGAGCTCGAAATATTTTTGCAAATACGATCAATCCATGTTTCACCAATCTCACGACACTTTATAGCCATCTCCGCTAGTGGTTTTTCTTTCGTAGAGTTACAAATTGCAAGCACTCTCATTATCACTACTGTGATAACCATTAAGATCATCTCATCTTGCCAATTAAATTCACAGTCATTCAAATATAACTCAATCGACGAAATCAATGCATCGACAAAACCATCTTCTAGTAAAGGCCGATGTGATTCAGTACACCATTTGTTTGAGAGTGTATCTGAAGCAGCCGTAAGAGGTCCATTTTGTAATATTGAATGTACAATCAGAATCCCAACGCTTTCCTCAGCAATAGACAAGCAACCCGTTTCAAAAGTTGCCAATAAATTTCACCATTGTAAGCGATGGCCAGAACGAAATGAACCGAATTCTACAAACTGCTGAGGCTTTAATTGCAGTGAACAATCGCATAGGTTAGCGATGACTTTATTTTGTAAGAATTCTGTGCTCTCTAGAGTAAACTGCAAACTTTTGTAATCTGGGTGATCGAGCTGAGGCGTGAGAATACGATTTTCTTTATCAATAGGAATCGGATTTATGGGCGAAATCTGCACTTCTAAGCTATTTTTCAATAAAAAGCTTTCCACGGGTGTATCTGCAATTGCCTGTCCATAATGACTCTTTCCGTATGATTTTGGTTGGGTTTTTGATTCTAGTTTTACTTTGAAAGTACTGGAACCAGTATAAAGAGGTCCTAGTTTACTAGAATGAGGGTTAACATCTAACCAACCGTACAGCCTATTATATGATGTTGAGGAAAGACGATTGCGAAATTCCCAGAGGACTTCTCGATAAACTCGAATTTCAATTGGCATTTGCAACTCATATATGACTGCCAATGCACTATTGTGCTCTGACGGCAAAGCAGATTCATAAATATTTACATTAATGTTGTTTGCTGCCTGCTTTATAGCCTTACATCGGTGACACAATGAATCTTGTTTGTCGTTGGAACATCTTGAAACACATTGTTTTGCCTCTTCTATGTGCTGGTCATATTTAATTTTTGCATTTTTTACTTCTTCTCTCTTCGTCTGTTTGTCCTGTTCATCCTGGTTCTTTAGTTTTTGTAAACTATCTTTCATCGCCGCTGATTCATTGGCAAAATGTACTCCAAATGCATTTGTGTGATCTATGCTTGATAGAAGGTCAGGATATGATTTGTTCTTAAATTGATCGAAGTAATCGTAGAGGTGACACGCCCTAATCATATCTTCACGACACGGTAAGACCAGAAGTTCAAACAACCTCTCACGATCAGGTATATGAATAGCATGCTGTCTCAGTCGTGCAAACTTTGGATCTTTACATAATTTCTGATGTATTAGACGTATGATCGTTAACGAAGCTATAATATATCGACTGTAGCCGATAGGATCTGTCGAACCATTGTCTGCAGAATAATGATTAAGAGCCATATTCTGATATTCTTTGAAGAAGCTTAGTAAAATTTCGAAACGAATTTTCTCATTGTTAGAGAAGAGTGGGCCGTTCATCCACGTGTCTAACTTTGACTCGATCCAAATTTCTATGTAACTCAAAGCTATTCCAGTTGAATAGTGCCGCTGATTTATTAATGCAGAGTACGACGGTATATAGTCTTCTCGACGGATATCAATGAGATCATCATTACTCGTCGTGATCGAAGACAATGTGGACGAGTTTGAACTATTATTTTCGCCAGTCTTTAAATACTCCTTTAATTGTACACAAGAATGTTTACAAATCTCAGGAATACTAGCTTCGAAATTATTCGGGAGTGAATTTAAGTTCATTTTTTCACTGTTTTTCATTGAGTTTGCCCAGTCTAGTTTTGGCGCAATTTCCTTGATTTTGACTTCAATCTGTTGCTTTATGTACAAAATCCATCCATCCAAAGGGTTTGATTGGATAGATGATAATAAGTTTTCAATTTTGTTCAATCTTCGTACAACTTTTCGAATGCAAAAAACTAATAAATCGGTGGATATTCTTGAATTTTTAGAAATTTGCCTAGTATAGATAACATGTGTCAGAAGATGAGTGATCAGCAGTTTATAAACAATGGTACCGGCATTCTTCAAACGTTTGACTATAATAGTTTGAAGTACTACTTTGATAGTCATCCACAAACCAGAACGTCGAAAAGGTTCGTTGTTATGATATCCATTGACTTCATCACGATGTTTCTTCTTAAACTGAATGATTTCGTTGCAGTTATCTTCGACTTGTGCTTCCGAAAACAGCTGAATCCACCACTTGCACATATAATGTGAAATCGGTACATCAGAAATGCTATGGTTAGAAATAGATTCAATCTTATTGTTCATGAAATCCATTAATAATTCACAATGCACTTTCGAGCTTAACTGGGACCGATCAAGTAATCTGTATGTTATAACTGGAAAACATGAAAGCTGAGGCATAAAGGACGAAGTTACTTCCTTCATGGGTAGTAAGACTTGCCAAGATGAGATCAACGCCTGAGTTATGTTATTGTCTTCCACTCCAATTAGAATCGCAGCATTTTGAGCAGTAAAATATAAAGGTAAAAATTCTCCACATGGTAGTTTGTTGATTTCATCTTGGAAATGAGACGCAGACATGTTTTTTCGGTTTTGCATAACAGACCAACGTTGCAAACAATCACTAAGTGCACGAAAGATTCCTGATGCAGTGGTTGTTTCAACAGATTCCAGTGACTTCCAATATTCAGTCAAATATTCTAGTATTTTGTATTCATTTTCATAGTTGTTCCAAGTTAGAAAATCCTTATTCGCAGTGTCCGGTAGACATGGGGGCAAAAACAAATGATTTAAAATTGATTCATCCATTGCAGATGCCTAAAAAGAACTTTCAAGATTATGCAATGATCTCATCTGTTTTCCTGAAAGGAGTCATCAAAAGTTGTGAACACTCTTTCAGCTCGCTGCCGGAAAGTTTGTTACTGTATCAAATAGCTCTAGGAGACTTTATCTTAATTCTCAGTTGGAAAACGCAGAAAAGTTGTTAAAAAGTAGAAAAAAGTGAGAGTATCAGAAAATAGCTTTCTGCGCCTTCCGTTGGATTTGTACTTTAGTGGAAGGGAGCACTCTGAAACCGTTTGTTTGATTTCGAAGTATGCGATAAAATGAATCCATTGATCGGATTTCAAGAAAACATTTCCAAATTACATAGAAACAACAAATTTGAACAAGCAGACAGTGTCACATATCCATGATATCGGGGAAGCTCGAGAAGTGCTGAGAGAAGCTAGATATCCTATCTAAAATAATACACATAGTAAACATATCACACTCTCCACAAAGTAGACTGACTACCAACAGCTGTTAATGAGATACCGAATCTCTCAGCTTCTCCCGCTGACAAATATTTTCAAAATTATTCATCCCCGGGGACCCGCGCGAGATGCCTCTCCTTCGTCAGATGCTGGATCTTTGTAAGAGATCCGGCATCTCACGTAGAGAAGTGTCTGTTAGATTGTCGTCAGTTTGAGAGGGCTCGTTGTAGTATGTATGTTCTGTATATCGATGAAGCTGACATCTTCAGCATCTCTAGCTTCCCAGATTTGCTGGACCTGTAACACTGTTCTGCTGGAGTCACCCAAGTGGTCGAATACGCTAGATCTAAAAGTACTAGATTTCTGATGAGAGTGAAGGAGGGACCACTTTCATTTTTAAATGTTGAATGGGGTAGCATAACATTTGGTCAAAGATGAGCTTACTACTATCTCCTCACTTGCCGCTCATTACTTTTCAATTAAAAGCTATACACAATGTCGAATAGATTCTTCCTCGTCTCTCTGTTTTTCTATGTGGTCTAGACATGAATTCTTAGGCATTGTACCAGTCATGAGTCTTTTTTACGAAACTGAATCATATTTAGTATTTCACCGTCTAGATTTGCCAAGAGACGTTCCGCTTTGGTAGAAATGCTCACACTGCACACTCTATGCCCTGCACTATGTGATACGCGATTCATCTGTCAAAATTTCATGTTGAAACATACGGTAGGCATCTTACAACATTGGTGATGCAAAATACTTCGATAAATGTTCATCTATTTTAGAATCCCACAAAATAAAAAGTACAATCAAGGAGGACGAAAAACGTCTATCGTGTAGTTGTACTGACGAGGGAACCTCCCCAACTGTCGAATCGTGTTTCGCTCGTGACTATTGTCGCTTGATCGCTCTCGGTGAGTAGTGAAAAAGTCTATTTTGGTTTGGTTGTCTGACCTTCCCTTGTCGAGCTATGGGCGTTTTACTCGATTTATGGTTAATGCGCATAGGTTTGCTGATAAGCTGAATCATTGAATTTCGGGCTGACATTCTCCTCATACATAGGCTTTATCTACACTAGAAATTCACCAAAGTTTGAGCCAAAAGGAACATATTCTTACTGAGATATTCACATTTAAAAAACGCCTGCTCTGGACTATGTTTCGATCAAAGGAATTTTTCATGACAAGCGAATACCTCGACGAGGATACGTTCGTTCTGGCTCAACCTTTGGTGAATTTCTAGCGACGAAAAGACCTATCTATGAGGAAAATTTCAGCTGGAAAATCGATGATTCAGCTTATCAGCAAACCTATACATAGTCTCAATCCTTGTCATTCCTTGAGAAATCCTGGAAGGATCTATCAGAATGCTGAAACTCAAGGTATCTTGTTAAGCTTTCCTTAAATCCCATTCCAATTTCTGATAACTCATCTATTCGAGTTTTCTTGCTGCTAGACAGGATCCCGATCATGATTTCTTCAGGTTATTACCATGATGTTTTCTCTTACTCATGAATGCAGGATGGTTTAAAACTTCAATTCTATTCCTGTCCAGAATATTTACAGGAATATCAGAGAAGATTCTCTAAAAATTTCATCAAGTTTTAGACAGGATTAGACCTGAATACTGATCAAGGATCTAGCCAACTATTATTGCACAATCAAACGTGGATCTTAGCAAGAATCCGATAGGAGGATGCATCAGTATCTCTCACTGTTAGCTAACGTGAGGTGAACCTGCATTTACACCCCACGGTCACACCCTTTTCGTAACTGATTCTCGATTCAAAAACAGGGTTTAAACTGCCAAAAGTCCTGATAAAACTCTTTGTCGAATTCCATCGCGATCTTTGAGTGCTGTGGCTACCCAATTTTTTCACGAATTTATTGTTCCAACAGACAACAAGCATAAATCCTGGAAAGATCCTGATTCGATCCAACAGGATGTATGTGTGAATCTTGGCACCTGTAACACTCGAGACCCATATACATCCACATCCTTCCTCGAACTGTAATAATAATTCGGTAAACTTTCCTATAATTTTTAATTCAATTTGAGGATACCTGAATATTTTCAAAACGTATACTAATTTATAATCTTTTTATGCTCTTTTTCAGTTCTTTCGCTTTTAAGTCTTTAACAATTATTTTTAACTCGTCAACGAGAAAGACATCACTTAAAACCAAGTAATTTTTGTGAACGAAATATCGGGGGACTAACTGTCCTTTGTGAGCAATTATTCTGGAAGCCACTATCGTCGGAAAGAAATGACCGAAGGGCAACTATTCGCTAGAAGAAAGTGTCCCTACCCAGGTCGATCAAAACGATCCGTAAACAGTTGTCAACGATACCATTTCGGTGAAATACGATGGTCGTGGCGGATAATCGTTTACGAATGATCGTATACGAGATTTTCACAGGGAAATAAGACAGAAATTAGGGTGGTCGTTTAAGGACCATTGCAAACGATAACGTTACGACCATCGCAAACCGTCCGTATTTCAATCGTATTTTCCGTATGGTACCAGACCATATGAGAAAATATTTTAGAAGGGCAATAATGTTTTTTCTTAGTTCTCGTTCGAACTGTACCTATTGTTGCGTTTTATATTTTTATTCCGCTCTCCTTCGCTTGAATCACAGCGCCATCTCTCCTACTCTGTAATATGCGCATAAATTACACCAATCACTGTATATATGTGATTACAGTTAGAAATGCTTTCTTCTCTTCATATGTACATCTTTTTCGTTCGGATTAGATGAGAGCATGAATTCTAATAATGGTAACTAGAAGTTATTTATATCATTTAGTTTTAAATTTATTCTTTTACTTAAATTTATTTTTATCAAATTTTAGATTTTATTATATTTCGATTTTTATTTAATTTTTAATTTATATCTAATTTTAGATTTATTTTTATTTCGATTCTTAATTAACTTTTTAATTTTTATCTAATTTTAGATTTAATTTTTATTTTCGTTCTAATTTTTATTTGACTTTTGCAAATTTTTTATTGATTTAATTTTTTTAACCTATCATTTATTTCATTTTCATTGAAAGCTATTTTTT